>JAAGNO010018712.1:0-22860 GCA_033439905.1 Ceryle rudis | reverse complement strand
CTGGAGGGAGGCGGCGTGCGGGACGAACGACGTCTCCGCAGCGTGTGCCGGGTCGCCGGGAGCCCGCCTGCCGCCGCCGGCGTGCTCGGGGCTGGGGGGGAGCACCGCTGCCCGCCGCCTGCAAACGAGAGGCCGTTGGAGAAATAGGTGACCATACGTCTTCAGCCAGAACAAAGCTGCGATGCATGTTGCGAGTCACCCGGGATGCCCGTCTGGTGTTTCCTGACCTTGTTTTATATGTTTTAATCTTTGCGTGGGGCTCAGTTTAATCGGGGGGCTGGAGGGAAGAGGGGCAGCTCAAAGGGATGAAGAAGGGCAATCTGATTTAGATGATCGTCTGATGCTGATGCTGCAGCCCACCTGTAAGTTTTTGTATATCTTTATATGGACAGGTTGTAAAAGAAGCAAGTTAATAAACAGTCCTCCTGTTAGACATACCTGCTTACTGATCTAGCTGATGTGACACAGTTTAATACGGTTAAAGGTTTAAGGAAAAAAAGCAAATGACACTATTTCTTGTTAGTATAGCATCTTTAACTTCATGTACTGTTTAATGTATTTCTATGCTAGAGCAAGCATAAAAAGATGCTATAATTCTAATATTTTTATACTTACTTTTATTGCAGCTTGATCAAAGGTTTCCCTGCCCCTCCAAAGAAATCCGTTAGGTTTGTGATTAATCACAAACATCCAAAACTGCGTTTCATTATTTGGGTGGGAGCACTTGCTACAGCTTGTTAACAAAGCAGTAATACTGCAAATGGCATTGTGCCCTCAGATGCTGTGCTGGAATATTGTTCCCTGCTTGGATGTAATAATAATAATGATAAAGCCTGTTGGGTAGTGCACAGTTTGATTTAGGCCACCTGGAAGTGTTCAGTTTACACCATCTAATGAGATGCAAAGGCAGTCAGTCACTGAGCCAGTCCTTGCATGTTGCCTGGTTCTGTTGTTCCATCGTCCCTCCACACACGCAGTTCTGTGTCTTTTTGTCTATTAGCATTACCTACTGAATAAGACTGTGGATAAGCAAATGATAGAAATTGCAAAAATACGCACACTGAGAATGCCTGGCATGTAATATTCTGCTTCTGATCTGCAAAGTAATAAAGGTCAAGTTAAGCTGTATGTATTAAACCTGAGATAGGCAGGACTGGAACGGGAAGTGTGCTTCCTTGCCGTTTCTCATGGAATGAAACTGGCTAGCATCAGACCACACCTGTTTCTTTCATCCCCAGTGTATTTGTTGTATGAGGGAGTGTTTTTGTTTTCCAGATCATGGTGTAATGCTTTTACATTTCATTCTTTATGGAATCATGATTTCCACAGCCTAGAGACAGGGAGGGTCTTCTGCATGGCTTTGCCACTCTAACTAAAGTGCACAAAGGCTTCTTTTAAAGCGAAGATTGAAAGCTTTCTGTTCAGATGAGTTAGTTGGTCTACTTGGATTTAAGTACAGCCTTATTATGGTGGAGGTGTGCAGTGCTTTCCACCACACAAGTTAAGACTCTGAGTTATCTTGCCAGGCTGCAGCCTTAAAATGAGCTGCAAGAGGTCATTTGTCCCAGAGTGAGTAGTTCAGCACTGGGAACTCACTGGTGTGGGATGCTGTGGAGGCCCAGAAGCATTAATGGTTTCTGAAAAGATTGGACACATTTTGTGGGAGACAGTTCTGCCAGTAGCTAAATGTGAAAGGCAACAATACAGCCTTAATCTCAGAAAGGTTTAAAGCCCATGTTTATGGGAAGCTGAAAAGGTATTCTGGGAGAGGATCAATTTGCATGCGCCATGCTGTTGTACTACTTGTGAATTACTACTATCAGTCATATTTCCTTCGGAAGAGAACAATGAAGTAGGTAACTGATTGATCTATCTAATGCGGCAGTGAAATTTTTATGGCAATTTGACATTCTGCATTGACTAGCAATACTTCTCAGGAGTGAATGTATTGCACATCAGCAAGTTCCAGCAAAAATACAAAAGAGCATTTCACAGATGCATACTTGTAACAAAGAAAAGAAGCAAAAGCCATTAGCATTTCTTGGATCAACCCCATAACTGACTTTGAGGCGTTATAGAGACTCTTCAAATATAAGTTGCTCACCTTCAAATTGTGGAAAAAAAGCATAAAAGAAATTACTTCTAAGAAATTAATTGATTCTTTCTCCCTGCACTGTCCCACAGTATTTTTCCAATTGTTAAAATAAGTGGTGTTTTTCTGTACTACAGATAGTTTGGTATTGTCTATATAAAAAGTCGATCTTTTGATCTGAGAAAAAAAAAATCCAAACAAAAAAGTAAAGCAAACAGGGTGAAAATGATGGAAGAAAAATGACCTACTAAGTTATAGCATTCTCATCCATGCTGGCACTCAGCTTTTCATTTGCTTGCTATTTTCAGGCTTTTGATAAGTGAATTGAAATTGCCACTACTTAAAAATGTCATTGCTTGTTCATAACGTTGTAGTGTACGTACCATTCTGCAAAATGTTGGTTCCCAAAAAAACTTTAATTTATATAATATATTGCATTGAAATTCAGCATTGTAGGTGCAATAGCCATGGATTTCCTTTATGTTAAATAAATAAAAATTATGTGGGAGTAATGAAGAAGTATTATATTTGTGCTACTAATATCCCTAAAAGTCATTTCTTAGCAAATAGATTGCAAATCCTTACCTTTTTAAATAAAAGAAAAAAAGAAAGAAAGAAACAAACAACAAAAAAATTCCCGCAAACCAACAAAAATAAATGAAACCTTTAAGAATACAGAAGGTTAATATAAAGCATACATGGTATATGAATAAAAATAATATCTTACTGAAAAATAATTTTCCAGTTTTAGTTGCCTACCATGAATCTTCTTCAAATGGTCTCCTAGCCTGATCACCATCCAAGTGAGACAGTAAGACAAGCAAGGGAGGAGGGAGGAAAGAAAGAGAATTTCAGCCTACCCACTCCAATGAGACTGCACACGTATTAAGACATTTGCAGTTGGTGATATAGAATGTAAAGTATAGTATGAGTGCATTTGCTGATAGTTGTAGAAGGGTACCCATTAAACCACAAAGTAATAATCAGGCTGAAATGATATTATTTTAATATAGTTTTAACAAAAGCACAATATAACTAAATGCATTGGAGTTTGGCCAAGACACATTACTTTTGACATTACTTAAGATTGCAGGAGTCTTATTCGATTATTTATTTATTTTCTGGTCTGAAAAGCATTTGTTGAGTTATGTTGCAGCCACCTTCCATAAGACATAGAAGCATGTTTAGGCAGATCGTATGAATGAAACTGCCAATTTCTTGTGTTTAGTAGTGCTACCTTTGTGTATGTGTTTTACATTGTTCTCTAAGGGTTATGAAAGATGCTGTGAAGATTATTTATCATGAGCATAAAAGAGAATGGTTTCATAAATCCTGCTGAAATACAGCGTCCCAGCTCATTCTGAGGATGTTTTGTCTGTTGTAACAACTTTTTTTTTTCGTAGTAATATCTGCGATGATAAAATTAGTTTGCTATTTTCTCAGTCATTTAGATCTGTGGTGTTTGGGATTTTTTTTAAAAGAAATTTCATCGATATCCTTTCTTCTCCCCCATCATCTGCTTCCTGTCACTCTGCTTAGAGCCTACCTGCAGACAAAAGGAAGATGAAATATTTTTTGATGAAGCAAAAAACGTTTAGATGAAACATTTTTTGCTGTGGATGAAACACATGGTGGTTGCTCTCCTGATGCTGCCCTCAACCCATGATCCCATTGCTCTTGCATCGCAGGAAGAGGATAGAGAATGGTGTAGAAAATAAAATTGTTCTTGAAGCTATCTGTCGGGTACTTCATACACAGTTCTGCTGATTTCTGCAGCTTTGGTTACATCAGTGTGCTGAGCACTTTGCTTCTCATTGAAAGATTTCCATTAGCCCTCAGAAGGGTTTGCAGTCAGAGTACATGGTAAAGCCTGGCTGAAGTTAGTTTCCTGTTGTCAGCTCAGGCTGTCAACTCAGGCTATTACCTAGGTGGGTGGCCTTTCTGTTTAGCTCTTCCTACATTTGGGATTCCTGCTTTAAACAATCGTCTGAGCTTTTTGCCTGACACACAGGGAGAAAGATTAGTCATCTAGAGGAGAAACAAAAGGCTACACAAACTTAGGAGATGACTGTATTATCACTCACAGTTGGCGATACATCACAGAGAGGACTGTCTGCCCCCAAAACTGGGAGTTTTGGTCCCTGCGGCACGATGCTGACTGTTGGCTCCCATTGAGATTCTGCCCTCAGCTGAACACTTATTCAGGGGCCACTCTTGACTGAGAACATTTGAAGACTTCTGCCAAAATCAAGACTTCAGTTGATGTCTCCATGCTGACTATCGTTCCTTGTCAACAAAGGGTCTCTAGAAACTTGGTATTTCTTTTGTTTTTCCCTGATTTTTCATTGTTCTAATACCCTTGGGAGAGCTTTCTTTTTTTTCAATGGAAATGTGTCATATGATCTATGCCTCCATTAGTGACCTTTCCAAAGTCATGACAACTTTGTGGGGTGTTTCAAAAAACTATTTCATTCTATTTTCATACTTAAAAGCAATGTCCATATCTTTTTTTCTTTTTACTTACACCCCAAAACATCTCAAGTGAGACAGATCACAGCTAGAGGGTAGGGGGAGTTCTCTGTCCTACTAAGAGGGACGGGCTGAGTTTAACATGAATATCTGAAGTGACTTTTTCAAGGCTATGCAGTGAGTCAGTAGCAAAATGTGAAGCAAATACTTGTTTCCTTGAAAGAGTGATGTTCACTTTTACTGTTGGCTTTAGTTTTGTGGTATTTACAATACAATTACAAAGAACCTTCCAGCACCAGTTAATTCTCTTTTCATTAAAAAGAAGTGTGAATTCCTGAATAATAATTGGTGTTGGCTACACATGAAATTTTAAAATGGAAAATTGCTGGAAATTATACATTTGGTATGAAATCTCAAGACATTCAGTACCTATACCATCAGTACAGAAGTGCAGAAAATAAACTTCTTCTCAGACTCTCTTCATTTGTGGCAATGTGAAACTGGGCTGCTGTCAAATAACACCCCTGTCTCATGGCATACTTCACAGTGCCTTTCTTGACCGAGAAGCTGCAGTCCAGCACTAGTCTTTATTATTTCTGCAATAATGGGACTAGGATACGTGTGCATTTCACATCAGTGATTTACTGTCTCCATTACAGTGTGAGCCGAAAGCCGTAACTCGTCTGCCAGGGACTGGGTTTTGGAAGTGCTCCAGGGCTGTGGCACAGCTCCCAGGCTGACTCAGGTTCTCTAGTTCTCTGCATTTTTCAACTGGTTCAATCATTTGCAACTTGTATGGAAAGTATCCTTTGTTTAGGCAATGCTCATAAAGCTGTTGCTGCAACTGAAACATGCACTGAGCTGTTATAGTCTTCATAAGCAATTTTTCTCTTGCTTGCATCGTGGATAAGGCCATTTCTTAAGTGTCAGACAGCAAATGAAAGCACCATGTGTTTGCTGTGCAATACTGTCAGTTGGCACTCCTGGGTTAATGTTAATTCCTTTGGTTTCTGGCACAGTGCTTCGTACACCAGAAATAGCATCTTCTCTGTGTTACAGTGGGTGGTCAGTGAGTTCGTCAGTCTAGACTTAAACTGTCTACATACAAGCTGTAATTTCTTAGAAAAGTGGAAAAGTTACAGTAAGTAACATAAAGTCACAAAGAAACGTTTAAAATAGCCATAGAAGGACCACATCACACAATAGGGCCAGTACCTGAAGGCTGTGAAAAGCAATCAGGTGTAGGCATGTCTGAAGGCATCTGATTTGGGATTTGATCCCAGGTCTAGGGTGAAGAGGAGGGATGGCGAGTCTTTCATGATGTGTTCAAGAAGAGCGAGTGACAGGATGGTTGTCCCAGACCCATGGTAGCTGGAGGACCCCCTGCAGCTTCTCACCACATTTACTCCATCCCTGCAGGCCCCTGGACAACATAAGCATATTAGTGTGCCAGGAAGGAGACGTGTGTGGAGCCATCTGGATACTATCTGGCCCTTGCAGACTTGTGGGCTGAAAAAAACATGTCTGCTACATGGGACTTGAATTTTTTAATAAACAGCAGTTGGTAGTTATTGCACTTGGGTCCTGTGAAGCTCAGGTCCCCATTGTTGTCCCCTTGCTGTCCCCAGCACCCCTGTAATGAGTTCTCCATAAAGGAGCATCTTGTTCCACTTGTACAAGTATCCAGAGAGCAGGTGTGCACTAGCTCAGGTTTGAGTGATGGACAAAATGAAATTCCTGTTTTATACTTGGTTTGTATCACTTACTGGATTTTAATTCAGAGACCGAAAAGAAAAGCAGGGAAGAAGAGAGCTGTGGAAGATCTTCGTAGTAGCTTAGTTCATCACCCATACATTACCTCATTAAATGTTATTCTGGGAGTTTAGCTTCTTTGTTTCATACTGTGGGCGTTTATTGTATCTGATACCACATGTGGTATCTAGCTACACAGTTACCTGCTATTAGTATGCTTTTTTATAGAAATTGCTGATCTTGGGATAGAGAAGATATAAACAGCCAGTAAGCAAACAGTTCCTTGATCCTTATACTGGAGGATGCTACTGAGAAGACCCAGGCAAAGTATCAGAATGTAATTTTCCCTGTGTCTGGTGTTATCCCCCACTTGTGTGTATCTCTGCTCCTGACATGGAGTTTTTAGCCCTGTGACTTTGGTCTAGCAGGTATATGCCACCTCGGATAGGTTCTCCCTATGACTGTGTCTGGTATGCAGTTCAAGCTAATCTATTTATTTATTCTCTCAGAATTTTTACACCACACCAGTCCCCAAGTATTGGCATGTGCCAGGGTTCAAAGTTGCATTGAATTGCTCAGCTAGGCAACAAATATTGCAAGAGAGAGTGCTTTAGTAATCTCGGTGGACTGTGACTTCTTGAAATCGATAGCTTCCTTTCATCGGGGTTTAAACTGCTTTCTATTATGTGGAGCCTGATGGAGTAACAGAGGAATGCTTAAGATGCTGATTGGGCTGATCTTTGAGCATTGGGTAATGTAACAAGATATCTTTCTGAGTACAGGGGACAAGAGAATAGATAGTGCTTTATTTCAAAGAGAAAATCTATTGCTAAGGTGGATCCAAAAGCAATTAGTGGTTCATTTAATTGAATATGTGACTTCACCTGTGCAGTCTATTAAATATTATATAGAGATAATTTTGGCTCAGTTTAGTACAGCTATCTGAAGGGTTATAGAGATTTATAACGGATTATCTTCTAGCTACCCACTGAGTGGATGCTTAATCTTATGTGAATATCGGAACATCCTGGTAGTTCAGCCAGAAATGCCACCCTGTGTCCCAGATGGACTTCTCCCACTACTGCTGTGTCCACTCTCTTTCCAGAATCATTAAGGTGTTGTATCTCTGGGCATAAGTGGGCACACATAAAGAGGTCATTATCCTAGATTCAAACAGCTGGATTTTTCACCTTTTTCAATGCAAAACTCAAATTATGTCTTGTGTAAATTGTGTAAGAAATAGTCTTCAGTAAATTGAACTGAAAGAGCTTTGGTTGTGCTGCTGAGGCTTTTCTTTGTTTAAAAGGCATCTTCTGTCACAAGCACAATCACTCCAGTATATAGTGCTTTTCTTTTCCCTGCCCTGCTATGTGCTAATTCAAGCAGAGCTTTCCCACTACAGAAGAGTTAGATGACTATAATATTTACTGAGAGCCTTGCTGTGCTGGTAGAAGTACCCTTAGCTATGCCTTATTTCTACTTTGAAGGGCATCACTGGAAAGCTCCAAGGGAATTCATAACAGGGTATTTATTACATACGTTGTTGTGTGTACTTACAAACTGCAGTTCAGGTTTTGTTACATTTCCTTCTTAATGGAATGTAATTCACAGTAAATAGATGCCTCAGTATTTTTTCATTACAGAAATGCTGGTGAGTGGGCCAGCAGAAGATTGTTGCATCAGATCTGAAAACAATAATATTAGTGTTGCTATTAGGTAGTGATAATGCTATATAATATAAACATTACATGACATATAATAATTACATGCACTAGTTTATATGCTGAAAATAAAAACAATACAAAGTAGTTGTATTTCCCTTTATTGTAACTAATGTGATTGTCATCTTTTCTTGTTCCCCCTCCTTTGTTATAGGGAGAAAATTGAATTTTAGTCATGACAACAAAGGCGTATTTAATTATATAATCATTACACTCTCTAGGGATGGGTTTATAGCACAAGGAAGCAACGTATAATGGCCTAACATCAGAGAGCATCCGTGTGCTGAGCCCTGTGGGACATGCGGGGGAAGGAATATGTTCACAGTTGTAGAAGTCAATCCACCTTGTTTTAGCACTGATGTGATGTGAGCTAGTAGTAAATTGGCACAAGGTGACTCGAGGAACCATCATTTATGGAATGTTTTAGATAAAAATGCAGATCTTCAGCAAGTTGCTATGGTATGTTTGTTATCTTTTTTTCTTTAATTCTTTCAGGATCTAGTATCCATCGCTTATTATTCATAGTTAGAGAACAGTGATGCTGAAGCTGCTAAAGCAGTGCAAGCATGTTCATGGATTTTTGTTCTTGTCATTCAGGTTTCTGAGTGGGAGGCTATTAGGATTGCTCCATGAAGTTCCACAGAATATATTAAAATACGAATAAATGGTAATCACTAAACTGTTATTGACAGTCATTACAGTGTTTAAAGAGAAATATGGTCTTCTAATTGTTCCTTAGATTATAAAGATTGCTCAAAATTGCAGCTATTTACAGAATCACAGAATGGTGGGGGTTGGAAGGGACCTCTGGAGATCATGTAGTCCAATCCCCCTGCCAAAGCGGGTTCACCTAGACCAGGTTGCGTGGGAACACATCCAGGTGGGTTTTGAAAGTCTCCAGAGGAGACCATGACCTCTCTGGGCAGCCTCTTCCAGGCCTCATCACCTTCACAGTAGAGGGGTTTTCCTTATGTTGAGGTGGAACTTCCTGTGTTCCAGTTTGTGTCCATTGCCCCTTGTCCTGTCATTGAGCACCACTGAAAAGAGTCTGGGCCCAGTGAACGTACCATGAGTATTACTGAAGTAACAGCTAGTGAGTACTGTGGTCAGGTAGGAGCCTTGTTTCAGTGGTATGGTCTACAAGTAGCATTCGAATGCATGAACTCTGCCATTTGTACAGTATTTCTACTAACTGTGGAAAATGTGTGTGCACATGTGAGGTTTTTTTACTTACTATCAAATTTGTGAAGGAGATAATGATAAGTTTGGTCAATCAACTTTCTTAAAGGAGAGCTGGATGAAAGACCCATGTCACTATTACAATGATTTTAATGCATTTAAGCCAGTCTCTAGCTGAGTCCTGAGCATGTTTCCACTTTGCTACAGGTGACAGTCGCTGCTCACTGAGAGCTTGTGAAATGTGGCTGTAACATTTATAGAGGCTGGGTAAGCACTAGCAGAGAAAGGACATTCTCACACAAGAAGGAAAAGGGAAAATGTCAGGAGGGGGAATAAAACAAGTCCCTTCTTGTACAGTGCATCACGTAAGGATCTAATGCAAGTAATTTTCAAATTATTCATCTTTATTTCGTGTCTTCATGCCAGGTGTGATGGGGGACTTGAATGATTCATGTTTAATATGGTTGCAAAGACAGAAAAGGTACAGTTTAATTCTGTGTGCAAAGCAAGAAGTTGTTTTAAAATTGCTCAAGATTTTTCCAGTTTCCACCAGTTTTCTCCAACTTCATGTTTAATGCGTAAACCCAAAAAATAAAGTGTACTTGAAATGCCCTGCCTGGTTTGTAGCCTTGAAACTCCTCAGTACTTTTAGGAATAGCACTGGCATATGTATCGTGGTAGTTTTTAGGGAGCCCAGTCAGCAGACCTCATATAATAGTTCTTAGGCTGATGAGAGCTGAACACAGAGTCATCCAAAACGTGTGTAATGCATTTTCTAATCACTATCAATTTGATTTTTTTTTTGTAGCAAGACTCAGACACAGATATGCTTTGGTTTCCAGCTCTTCCCCAAACTCTTACAATAAAACTCTTTCCATCTTTCTCCTTCCACAGAGAGGTCTCTCTCTCAGGAGAACCCTCTTTCTTTTTTTTTCATGACACTATCTTGTGATTTACATACATAATTTTTTTCAAGCAACACCATTTTTCAAGCCCTTATCCTGTTTCCTATCTGAAAAAATTGCCTTTGAACAACCTGGGGCAGGTCCCTGTTCTCTATCATTGGGATACCATCTTTCTTTGCATGGCTCAGTGGGAATTTCTCCACTGGCTTCAGGGCCCAGGCAGTAAACTCCCATCCCTGCTGACGCAGGGAAAGGCAGTTTGAAGTGCCTCAGCATCTCTGGATTGACACTCTCTGGTATAGCACAAACACGATGCTGCCATGTTCTCATTTTTTTATATGTTGTGCTACCATAGAAGAAAGGAAGCCAAATTCCTCACCGACATGTAAATATTATATTAGACACTGCAGTGAGGCTTTGAAATGTTAATACCCCCTCTGGTGCAGGCAGCTGGCAGACAGTGCCAGTTCTGCTGTGGCTCAGGCTGCCACAGCAGGTCATGGCAGAACTAAGACAACTGTGTGCGGCCTGCGGGTTCCTGGGTAGTAAGGGCATGTGCTGTGTTTTACACCAGCCATTTTGGGATCATTTTAATGGGCGGTTTAGAAGGGAGAAAGGTACTTGGGGGGCAACTTTGAGGGATGGCATCCATTCTAGAGAGCAAAGGCAGAGCCGCACGCTGTGCTCGTGGCTGCCAGCTGTCAGCTGGCCGGCTGGCCCACAGTGGCAGTGTGTGTACAATGGCCAACCTGCAGCAGGAGCTCAGTGGACAGGAGCACATGCCCTGCTCCTTAGCCTGTGGCAGGGCTGGCTGTACTCTACCACCTCTCACAAGGAACAAGGCCAGACTGAGGTGGTTTTCTCCCTTGGACTGAAAGGACACATGGTCTCCTGGCAAAGGACACTTGGTCTCATGGTGAGGAGACAGGAGGTGGATGGGAGTAAACCAGGAGTGGTCCCAGAGCAGCAAGAGGGACAGGATGACAACAGGCCAGGGTGAAGGAAGGGGCATCTCTCACAGAATCAACTTCAGCTGGGAGAAGAGACACTGCCAATGACTGTCCCTCTGCCTTGCCTTTTGACATCTCTTCATGGGGAAAAGATTTTTTTTCCTGGCCTTTTCTTCTCTGATGACTCGTTCGCAGCAACCTTTCATTTTAATGATAGCATAGCAGTGAAACCGAGTCACATCAAGGCCTGAAGGCTTCTGTCTGTAATGAAATGTAGAGAAACCTGGAAGGGTCTGATGCATTCTGTCTCCTGAAAGTGGAAGAGAGACTTGGGAACTGAGCTCTGGGAATCAAGTGTTCCGACCAACCACACTTTCCAAAGCAGTCAATTGTTTTGTTTAATATTTTAATTTTTTTTTCCATCCTTAATTTCCCCTAGAAATTGGGAAGATTGACCAAGATATATATAAATACAACACCCCAGGATTCACTGGCTGCCTATCAAGAGTACAGTTCAATCAGATTGCTCCACTCAAAGCAGCTCTGAGACCTACCAACGCCTCCTCTCACGTCCACATCCAAGGAGAACTGGTGGAATCCAACTGTGGAGCATCTCCACTCACCATCCCACCAATGTCAGCTGCTACCGACCCGTGGCACTTAGACTCAGGTAAGCTGGGGTGCATGCCGTGTTAGCTCAGCAGGGCAGTTCAGAGAAGAAATACATGCACCTTCTACAAAGAAAAGCAAAAAAACAGAGTGGATGTGATTGGCAGGTAACTGTAGGGCTATAATCACAGTAGGAAATAGAAAGCTGGAATGACAGAGATTTGCCACCACTTCTAAATGCAGTTACAGAATATTTTCCTTGCCTTTTTTTAATATTCTGATTTATTTTTCTTTTCTGTAAGTCTTACAGTGAATGTTGAGTTTTGACCTAGCTGCTATGATAGCACTTTCACTATAGCATTGGGTGTCTAGTCAGCAAAAGGTTTCAAGTACAGATAAATAAAGTATGGTAGCATTTCCTAGGCTATATTCCCAATAGATGAGTATATTGTAGTCAGCTTCAAACAAAAAAAAAGTAAATCTAATTTTAGGAATAAATATATTTATATAAAATGCTGATTCGTTTACTGAAATGTCTGCTGTCCTTAGACCATTTTTAATGGGAAATCACATTAGTCATGATTATATTCATCTCATGCTGAAAATGCTGGAAAGACAAAACAGTTTGCTGATCCCAGCAATCTCATCCTGCTTTGTGACTGACAGTCTTTAAAGGTATATATTGAGCCTAAATTTTGAGGGGTTTATTCTATTTTGCTTCTTGGGTGTCAGATACTTTAAAAAAAAAAAAAAATCTGTTCCCTTTACATTTATAAAGTCAGATATACATTGACCTGTCTCTTGTATTTTGTCCTCATTCTGATTTCACTTGTAGAAGATGTAAATTAAAACCTTCTGGCATGATGGGTTTACAGTGGTATAAAATTAAAATACTAGGGGAAAAAATGGGTCCATAGTGATTTTTATACCGATTAATCTTTGCCTGTTGTGTTTGGAGATGCATCTATCTGTCAGTTTTAATACGAGATGGGACAGGTATATATGTCTGTCTTAGAAGTCTGTGCCAAGATGATACCTTTGGGCTTTGGATTCTTTTTCCTTGCCATGTCAAACAACTCCTTGCAACATTTCCTTTCAGCTCTTCTTCAGTGAGGAAAAAGGAGAGGGGTTTGTAATATATTCCAAGGCTGAGGGTCCCAAACATATATACATGCAGTATCCTTCTCTAAAACCTGTCATTCCCTCCTTTCTACCATGCCCTTGTAAGATTTCAGTATGTCTTTTCCCTATTTGTAACATGCAGTCTCCTACTTGATTTTTTTTATCACAAATTAGTAGTCTTTTCTTCTCTGAAATTAATGTTAGTTTGTACCTGAAGGTTATGTTCCATGCTCCTGTTTCTATAAAAGAACATTTCCAGAAGGATGCCTTGCTGGCTCCTATCTTTAAAAAGTGTGCCATAAACTTCTTGAGGATGCACTGCAGCTGGGAATCTTGCGCAGCTAATGAATTTGGTTGCTAATTTTGGTTAGTTTCTTTGTCCTACAGGTAATTTGACTGCAGTCTAGTAAAAGACTATGGTAGGATTTATTCAAGAGGATTGAACTGTTTCTAGTCGCCCTGGGTGTTAAAGAGGGAGAAATCCTGTTTGTCCTTGCCATGCGCTACTACACTTATCCTTGTGTTGGCTCATCCTCGTGTTGGCTCATCCTCATTTTGGAAACTTTTGCTGAGTTGATTCAGCTTTGTTCACATGATGGATTACAAATGTATACATTTTCTTCTGGATTAACTGTAGTTCTCAGTCATGGAGACAGCACGAAGGATATCAGGGAACATACAATATACAGTTAGGTTGGCTTAAGCTGTCTGTTAAATTTTGCCCAATTAAAAAAAAACTCATTGCCATAGCTAGACTTGACTTTACGGTTTCAGTCATGGACAGTCAAGTGACCCACCTGTATTTCTGGTCATGAGAAGCTCTAGTAGTACTGGCAGCTAGGGACATTTCCTCTTGTCTTCTCCAGTGCTCCACAGCAGTGGAGGGGAAAAAAAGATCATATTGCTTTAAACACTTCTAGCGAAGGACTGCTGTATAGTGAAGGAGGCAACAATGTCAGGTGAGTCAAGGTAGAAAGAAGTTTCACAGTGAAGCAGTGATGTTTCACCAAGGCAGAGTGAAAGGACATTCAGATATGGGTGAACAATTCCTGACTTTCTGGGTAACATTTCCATCATAGAAAGAGGATGTATCACAGCAATTCATTTATCAATATCAGGTGAGAACAACTCAGTTTTTGTAGAAGTATCTCTGGTGGTCTGACACAGCAAGCTCTGTTGCAGTCTCAGGAAAAATATATACTGTAGACTGTGCAACCTCGCACACAGTTGACCTTCATGACTAGTAAATGAAAATGTTTGGTGTTAGTGTCACTTTGCATTAGCAAATTGGCAGTTTTCACTGAAGATATTTTATGTTTCCCAAACCCTACTAGAAGACTTTCTAACACAAATTGTGTCAAGGAGAAAGTGGAAAAATCAGAGTTGTTAAGTGATGATTCCCATTGGCTCCGAAGCTGGAATAGTCTGGGTACTCCCAGTGTGAATTTACTGGACTTCACTTAAAAGGCTAAAGGGGTGAAGACATAAAGCTCTTTTGAAATTCACAGAAACACTTTTACTGGTGCTAAAGCAGAAGTCCCACACGCTTTACCACAAAGAAATGGTTGCAAAGATCATGGCTTTAAAAGCAGCAGTTACTAGGTACAGGATTTCTCATTTCATACCTGCTTTTATCTGTATTTTTTATCATTATGTCACCTATTTAATTCTAAATAGGTCTTCACAAAACATAAGAGACAAGTGGTTTGTCGTGAAAAGAGAAAATCAGGAAGAAAATTGTGCCAAGTATCATATAAATCTCAGTGACATACTCTGCACTCATCCTGATTCATATTTTAATTTTAGATTTATAGCTTTGCCTCTCAAATACTGTGGAATTGAACTTTGAAGATTGAAAAATGTTCTAGGAGAGGATCAAAGATGTGTCTACATAAGACACACCAGAAGGCAAATGTAATGATCCTTTCACCTCTAAACTGCAGTGCTGGATCAGACCTTACAGATAATTACTACATGTTAAGCAGGTTCTGCCTGATGGGTGACCTACATGAAATGTTTGCCTTAAACTCTTCTATGTAGTTACTGCATGGACACCCCATGCTAGCTGCAAAACGTTCTGGATGTCGTAACATCGAGAGGCTAAAGGGAAAATCATGAAAAGCATCCGTCACTTGCAGTTGACCCTTAGAGACAAGCTCAGCAATTTATCAATAAGAAACCTTGTTATGTGTTCCCCAGAAAAATGAGCCATACAGCTTCTTCATTCATTGTCTTCCACTTTCCATTAGCCTTGAATTCACATATATTTCACATTTAGAATATTAATGCTTTTTAAATTTCTTCCTTTCCGCCCCAGCTGTCATTTTGTCATGCTACTGGGACATTATCTTAAACCATTATCTTGTTCAGCTTGTGAGTATTCTTACAATGCATAGTCTCTTCCTGTTGCTATGGTGATTCTTTCTTGATGGTGATGAACTGCATAAATTCAACAAGTCATTCTTTTCTGGAACGTGACTTTCTGGTGATTAAAAAAAAAGTCAATAATCAAAACCAAGCAGATCATGAATATAGTTCCCTTCCTATGTTTTCCTCCCACCCCTGTTATCTTAGTTCATGTCAGACAATTCAATTTGCCTTAGTTACAACTAAAGGAGTGTAGAAAGGAGACAAAAAGGGCCTAATCAAGGACTGTATTACTGAAAATTGGCATGTCCTACCTTTACATGTTGTCTAAACCCAGCAAATTACCTGTCTGGCATCCATTTCAAAATAAAAGCTGTAATCGCATGCCTTTTACTATTTTAGCATGCATTTTAGTTTCCATTACTGCAGCATATGTACAGAAAAGATAATAAGGGTTTTTTAATATCTCTCAGTTCAAAGTAGCTAAGATGTGTGTCACTGATAACTGACACCTTGCTCATTGTTCATAAGCAAAATAAAGCCTAAACAGATTATTATTTTTGTAGTAGATAACTCCCACACCTAAAATACATTGTACTTAAAATCAGAAGATGCATCATTTTGGAGTGAGGTTGTTCAGTTTGTGGGTGTTTTTATCCAAGATAAAGGCTTTGCAGTTTAATAATTAAGTTTCACTTCCAAAGTTTTCTTATTTGTATAAAAAGTATAAAAGAAACCTACGACATGTACGTACCTCTCCATTTCAGGTAAAATGTGCTTTCCTAAATACCTGATCTTGAATTTAGTAAAAGCAAGAGATACCAGAAGAGGCAAGGTACCTTAACAAACCATGCTTTAGCACCTGTAAGTTGCTGTGGCACTATGTAGCTGCAGGATGCATTAATTCTGAGTATGGACAGAATGGCATCTGAAGTATTTAACATGGGATTTGGTTAAACCCAGATTAGCTTCAACATATTAAGAATTAAATGGAGCAGGATTAATTGCTACATCTGCAATGTTCTTTGAAGTGGTGTGACTTTTTACTGACTGTACATATTTAAACCCTAAAATCTGTTTATTTTTGTAGAGGGTGAAAGGCCTTGCCTTTTAAAAATCGAGAGCTTACTTTGAAAGCTACATGGAGCATGTCTGGCAAAACTATTGCATGAAGACACGCAATGCTGTTATCAAGATTAAAATGGCTGCCTAAAGGATTAAATCCCTTTTTGTTACAAATTCATCTCTCTAACAGGTGATGGCAGGAGAAGAGAGTAGGAGGACTGAATACTGGCCATATGATCTATGCTTAACTAATTGGCCAACTAATTATCCTTGTCAAGTGGAAGATAGCAGCTGATTTCTGGGCTACAAGAAAGTGTCATCTCTGTGTTACTGGTGACAGTGCTGAAGGTCACCTTCCCATTTCAGACACCATCAGTTGCATTGCCATCCAACCCTCTGACCGCATCTCAGAGGGTGGAACAGCAGCATCTGATGAGAAGCTGTGTCATATGTCTACTGGTATGGATGTGGTTACACAGCTCTTGCCCTTGTCAAGGGCTTGTAACAAATGGCACAGTGGGAAAGAATGATCAAAGCCATTACTTCCTGGAGAGCAGCAGTTCAGCCCTCAAAATGGTCTTAGATTACAAACACATGAACAAAAGGGACTTCTCCTCCAACAGACATTGAAAGAGTCCTGCATGCATCAGTGAATCCAACAGCAGGTGGATTAAAATCAATGGTAACGTGTGACACAGGGCTCCTTCTCTCCTCTAAGGGATAGCAGAGGAGCAGGGCCACTTCTCCAGGTTTCTTGAAAGGGGCAAGCAAGTCCTGGCAGGAGAGATGGAAGGGGTGCACCTCTTTTGTTCATGATGCAGGCTTGCACACCTAAATTTGATCTCCTCGGTGTTAGCAAAATTAGAAATGGATGTGAAGGCAGTTGCTAAAATAAAATTACATCCCTCCATTTTCAGCATAGCAAACAGGATTCGTTTCCTGAATTGCAATCAGAGAAAGATTCTCTGAGCTCTCTTGAGCACTCAAGGTGGTTGTTTTTATTTTTTTTTTTAATTACCATAGCATGTAAACATTGGGAGGCTCTTTCTCTGCCAGTAAGGAAGTTTAATATTTATACTCCCTATACAAAAGACGGAGGATGCACCTGCCCTGCAGGCCAACAGATTCTTCCACTGCCAGATTTTGGTGCATTTCTATGTTCAAGTTTCCTCTGCAGAGAGTGACCAGCATTCATCCCCAATTCTCCCAATATAAATATAGTCTCAGAAGTCCATGGCCTTGGCCTGAGATGTTTTCAAAAAGGAAGGTGACTTTTTTTTCCATAGATTAATCTAGCAGAACATCACAGCTCAGTTTCTAAGCAGTGTTTCTTGCAGGCAAGGAGGTAAGTGGTAAATATTGAGATGCAACAGTTTCTATTTTTCTCCTCCCCATTGAGCAGCTAACTAGGAAGAGCATCTGCCTGAAATTTGGCACTATCAGTGCTTCATCTTTGAAGATCTTAATTATAGTGCTTGAATTACTGTAAATCTGTCTATTCATTTAGAATAAAAGTGCCTCCCTCAGTCTCATCTAGTTCCTTCATGCAATTATGTATAGCTGTCTCTTATCTTTAAGAATATATAATTTCAGTGTGAAATTTCTGACACCCTGTCTAGTGTATCAGACAGCTGACAGACTGCCAAACTTGTAAATTCTTCTGGCATTCATTGAGAGACCAGCATTGTAGCAATTTCACAAGCAGCGATTTGAATGTTAATGCCGATACCTAATGGCAAGACAAGAAGATGGTAATATTAAAAGAAAATGTTTTCTACTCTCTGCAAAGATGATGTTTTTTCCACAAGTGCTAACTTTAACTGGGAACCTAGGGATGTCAGAAATTCAAAAAAAAAAAAAAAAAAAAAGATGGAGTAGACAAGGAAGCATTCTGATGCCTGAGCACTTCATGTGACTGCTTTCTTTTTCCTTTCCTTAGGCTGAAAACTACTTCCTCTTTAAGAGGTTACTCTAGATTACAGTCAGGTCACTACAGCTATTAAAGGTGTAGTTTGAAACTCTCCAGTCTGACCCATTCATCATCTCCAGTGCAAGCCTTTCTTTTTTCATTAAGTCTATGAATGATAAAAGTGCAGAACCTGATCTTCTTGTTCGTATCCTGGCTGTGAGAAACCATTTCTTCCAATTACCTCAATAAATAGAGTCCATGTATTTTTTGCCCTTCTTTTTTTTTTTTCCTTTTTTTATCTGTCATTAATTTACAGACTTGGTTGGTATTTTTGTTCTTTGGGTGGAAATTTTGTGTGTGTGTGTGTCGTTGTTGTTTCTTTCAAGTATTCCCTGTGGATCCATTATCAGCAATTAGCTATCTACAGCTAGGCTTTGACCAGCACTTAACTCTACTGTTCCTTTGAGAGCACTGAAGCATTTCATATTCTACATTAATTATAAAAGGAAGTATTTGTTTGTCTTCCTTAACAGGTGAAATGTATGTGCTGCTTATAAAATTTTCATGAAAGTAATAGCTTAGGCTAATATACTGACTAATATACTAGCAGTTCTTGTCTGGAGTCATAGTGAAACCCAGTGTCAGACAGACATTAGTACCAGGAACTAAAAGACAGATGAGTTGAAGTCTTTGATGGATGAGGGTGCTCTAATGTGCTGAAAATCAATTGGAAATTTGGCAGAGCAAATGTTTAAAATACTACTTTGGAGACAGAACTTGCTGAAGGTCAAACTGCAGATAAACACAATGAAAAAGTGATCTTAAATGTCTACTCTCCTATTAGAGTAAGGAATAAGACTCTGTAGTGTATCAGTACCAGTTACTAAATCTAAAAAGTGTTTTGGTCTTGCCTTCCCACTACTTTGTACAATTACTTGCTTGTGTGCAAAAGAAAGTGTAAAAGTTGCTATTGGGAAATGACTATGCAACAGG
This sequence comes from Ceryle rudis, assembly GCA_033439905.1. Classification (NCBI taxonomy): domain Eukaryota; kingdom Metazoa; phylum Chordata; class Aves; order Coraciiformes; family Cerylidae; genus Ceryle; species Ceryle rudis. The sequence goes on along the minus strand of JAAGNO010018712.1, from coordinate 3,727 downwards.
GGAAGCAGGGAAGAATCACCTAACTCATCCCAACAGACAATGCAGGAATGTTTTCCTCGTTTAGGGTGGGGAAGCTGCAAGGATGTGTCTCCTAATAAAGCACAAAGCTTTCTTGTCCATTTGCTAGGTAGATTACCTTTTAAACCAAGAGGAAGAATATTGTACTGCTCTCTTGGAGCAAGCCATTCATAAAAATCCATTTCCTCCCGTCCTAAGGAGTATGGACAGCAAACTTTGTCTACAAAAGGAATTTAAAGGGGTAATAACACAGCCAATTGAGAAACAGCTATCTTGACTGATGGGGTTGTCAACTCTGGTGCATAGTGTTAAGAATTTGCATTGTCCCAGTTCATTGACCTTTGAATGTTAAGTCAATTTCCTTCCAATGCTGTGATTGTTCATTGTTGTCATTTCCATTGTTCATGCCAAAATTCATGCTTTTTTTAACAGAAGCATCTAACAACTCTTATTCTATAATCCCTGCTTACTTTCCCACACTCTCCCAGGTGTTTGCATACAGAAGAGCTGTTCAGAGGATAATGTTTCTATTAAGCCATCATTTCAGAGAATTTTTTAGTTTATACTCATTTCACATTGGAATAAAAAGAAAAAATCGGAGAAATTTCACACCAAAAATGTGAAAGCAAAGGTTCTGTGTTTTCCATCATCTCTGTGAATGCCTCTTGTCTCTCAGCAGAATTTGTCGGTAGCTGTCAGTAAAACATCTTAGGACTCAATGAAAAATTCTTAGAGGAAAAAAAACAATAATGCAACCCTTCAAACTGTTTTGGATCTAACAAAACATACCTGACAAAACTTAGTTTAAATAATTGGTTTAAATAATTATTTTGTCAGCATTTATGGAGGGGTTTTCCTGGCTTTGTTTTCTCCTTACCTCTCCCAGCCAAGAAAGTTGCAAATGATTGAAGAAATTAGTGGATTCTGATCCAATGTCAAGATTTTCATGTTCAAAATAATTTGAATTATTGGCAACTCCAAGAAGACTATGACATTTCTTACAGTGAAAAGCCCTCTTTTTTCCTTTAAGCTGCATGTCTGTTCTGTTATTTTCAGAATTGCTCCATGGGTGTACTTTTTCCAATATTCTGTAACTCACAAAAAAAAAAATCATGAAGTCTGTGGTTGTGAAGACTTCTATTTCCATAAAGATGGAGAAATAGTTCATGTTAGGGACATACTTGTAACCCTCTAACACTAAACACTACAGTTGAGGCATCACTGAAAATTCAGGGAGTAATGATTGATCCTACATAGCATGCTAGAAAAAAAATTACCTTCTACCGACAATATGTTTAAGAATAACTTTTAAATCATATGTGGCTGAGTAAGTGTGGTGGGGTTTTTTATTTTTAACCTGGAACTATTTAATATTAAAAATATCTTCAGATAAATTCTTGGTTCTATACTTAGTTCTATACTTAAGCTGATGTCAGTGGGACTTTAATTAAACTCTGTTAACAGAGTTTAATGTTAAACAGGCCTTCCTCAGAATCTGCTTCTAAATGCCTAGAAAAACAGGAGTAGGGGTAGTTTTCCTCATTTCTCTATTTTCAGCTAGAAAAAGTAGAAAAAAATAGGTGTATCAATAAAAAAAAAAAAAATAGGAACTTCCAATACAAAAATTGCCCATCAGCATAAAAATACACTGCATTTTTAATATTGCTTCAGATTTTTTTCTTCTTTTTCTGAATTGCTGTAGTTTACTTGTCATGGGAGCATTTCATAGAGCCATACTCAGAAGGAGAGCAGTGGGTGGGATGACTGAGATGAGCAAGAAAGGGCAACCGATGTCTACAGCCTGTAATGTTCACCTTTGCTGTAGGGCTGTGTAATGGAGTTGTTTACTTCTGCTCCATCATTTCTGTGCATGAGTTTAGAGTTTCACTTGTAATCCAGTCCCTGCAGGAAGGGGAATGCAACTGTGACTGCAGATTAGTTTCTACTATCAAGAGTCTAGCAATTAGTTTCTGTACTTACAGTCTGTAATAAGGAGTACTCTGTAATTTCAAACCATAGCAGTACAGTCTCATCTGACTGGCCAAGTTGCCATAACTTGACAAAACACAACCAGAGAACTTGCTTTTGTTTTCCTCTGTGTTATGGTCCTGTGGAGAAATAGGTTAGTGAATGGATCTAGTGTGTAACACTTTCTCAAAATCCTAAGGTGTCAGTGCATTTGCTCAAGAAAGCAAGCTCAATTCTTGGGCACCTGGCTGCAATATACAATTAGGAAGAAGGAGTTGCAGTTCATATCTTTGCTTTTATTTTGTTTTCTCACTGTTGTACTTTTAACCAATGTCTTGATTGCTAGGGATTTTGTACACCTTGTGATCACCAGATCCACTTGCTTTTCTAGTTCATATTTATGTGAAAATCCAACTGGTCTTAATGGGAAAATGCCTCTCAAAATTGTGGACATCTGTAAAGCTGAAAGATCCCAGCAGACTTGCAACACATGATAGTTCTAGGATGAGAAAACTCAATTTCCAGCATTTCACAGGTTTTGTCCATTGTTTACTTTGGACCTGTGATCACTCTCATCCTTCCTTTTTTGGAGCAAATCTGAATCATTATCTTCCTTTGTAGTGTGATGTATGTTGACTAAGACTTGCCCACTCGGTAAAAAAGTTTGGTTAAAAAAATTGCTTCCAACAACTTATATGTAACACTCCTGGTAGTGTATGTCAAGATGAGATTTGCCTTTTACTTTGTACTTCTCATTACTGCTCTGTAGTTGAGAAGTCTTCCCATTTGGTTTTAGTTTTCCCCTTGTCTTTACCGAATAGCCTTTTGCTCATTTCTCTGCCCACATTCACCTTCTGGACCACTTTTCTGCTTTAGTAGCGTTGTTTTACATTTCAATTATGTGAATTTGCAAAAGGCCTTTATGTGTGATCTTTTGTAAAAGCTCCCCCTCTGAAAATGGCAGATGCAAAATCACACCTACTATAATGAATCAAAATTACCTTTCACTGTTAAATCAAGCACATCTGTCATCTTTAACATCTAATCCTAATTATGGTCTGTTTATCTAGTCCTATCTCCCCTTTCCATTCAGTGAGTGCAGCTGGCTGTGGCAATGACCATGCTGCGTGTGCCGGATGATGGTAGGTCTCCTACTGCATTTTTGTGGTCATCTAAAATTTCAAATGACATTAAAGTGATGGCCAAAACATAGATTTTGCCTGCAGTCAGTCTTTAATCACCCTTTTAGGTGCTGCAAAGTTGCTTTAACCCCATTTACCCTGAGACTAATAACAGAAAGTTGTTAAGTGCAAAACATAAGTTTAGACTCTGTAGATTTATTCTGTGGTTATTGAAATTATGGCATCATAAACATCATCCCATGAAAGCAAGAGAAATCAAAGTATGCTGCGTCCTTCTATGTAAGTGAGCTTCAGGATGATGTGGTTGAAGCAAACCTGATGGCTTGCTGTAGGAAGATAGGATGCAACAAACAGCATCACCCATCTTGGATTATGGAAGGGAACCAGATGAAGTAAACCACAAGTAAACAAGAAGTAAACCATAAGTAAACCAAGTAAACCATAAGTAAACCACAGATGAGCTTAACATTTCCTGGTACGGTTTAGTCCATCCCAACACTAGCTGTGGGTTTTAGGAAACTATCTTTGGTGTCTCCTGACAACAAACCAATGTATCTGTGCCATAGTTGCATGAGCAACTTTTCATTACAAGGGACTGG
>JAAGNO010018710.1:0-22116 GCA_033439905.1 Ceryle rudis | reverse complement strand
CAGAAAGGGACGGGCGGCACCTGCAGGGAGGGGCGGCCAGGACAGGGGACCCCAAACTGACCAGTGAGGGATTCCAGCCCATATACGTCATATTCAGTATAAAGCTGAGGGATCAGGACAGTCTCCCTGTGCTTTGCTCGGCTCAGGTCCTCTTCCAGTTTCTTCCTTGGAGCATCTGAGGGGAACTCTGTTCTGCCTTCAATCCCAGTCTGTGTGTTCCTGAATCCAGCACCAGAATCCAGCTCCTGAACACAGTTGCCATTGGTTGCTGGGCTCAGTCTGGGACTCCCCCAGTGCTTGCTCCACAGCATCAGTGGTGACAGTGATGTCATTGCCATCAGGGAGGTTGGGTTCAATACTGCTTTTGTATACATTTGTATATGTTCCATTTTTATTATTTTCATTAAAGCTGTTCTGGTTTCCTTTTCTAATCACTAAGTCTCTCTCCCTTATTCTCTTTCTCTTCCCCTTTAGAGAGGGAGGGGGGTTAAGAGAGTGGCTGTTATAGGTCTAAGGGGCTGCTCTGACCCTAAAGCTGATTTGTAAGTGCTGATATGCATTAAAATTATTGTCGGTTTGGGTTTTTTTTCTGTTTCTTTTCTTATCTTCCTACCAGCTCCTCTCTTTACTTCAGTACAAGGTGACACACCTGTAACATGCCACAAGAGTATTTAAGCAAAATCAGAAAAATTAACATTTTTTTCCCTTTCTTCACATCCTGTAGTAAAGACATTGTAAGCTTGCAACCCGTGAATCTCTTGTATGTATAGAAATAACACCCTGATGGATGTCCAAGTCACAAAAGAGGAGAGCAGGGCAACCACTGAAGCATCATGAACCACCCTTCCTGCTTACTCCACTTAAAATCTCTCTAGGAAGCCAGAGAAGGAACAGTGGCTATTTCATTTTCTAACCATTGCCGTGCTTCATTTCTTGTTATCTTTAAGAAGCAGTTACTTCTAAGGGTATCTCCTGATGTAGGGCGAGTGGCAGTTGGGCAGTGCGGTGTAGAGAAGAACCGCACAGGGATTCATGAAGTGGCAGGGGCAGGAAAACCCACCGAGTGTGGTGGCTGAAGAAAAACATCATTAATTGATCAGACATCTCTGCCAAGAGCTGTACGGATGCAGATAAGACATCTGTTTGATTTGGCTTGAAAATGAGGAGTATCAAAATGCAAAATGAAGTTTTGGCATGACCCAAATGACAACCAGTCTGGAGCAGTCAGGTGAGTACTACACAGTAACAGTGAAAGCGACTGCAGCCCTTTGCCTGTACATTCACCCGGTGTAATGCCAACAGGAGTGCATGGCTGCTGGTAAAGCCACCCCAGATCTGGCTCCACGCGGCACTGAGCAGCTCACAAAGCAGACCATGGTTACAGAAGTCGACCCAGCTCTGTCAGAGGGGAGCAGTGCAGCCATAGCCTCTTCTTGTGCGTACAGAGTCGCTTTTAATTCAATTACAGTCTTCCATTACTGGGGAAATAAATGTGGGAGGAAACAAAGGGCAGACACAGAGAAGCAAAACAGGGGTAGGAAGTAGGAGATATATGCTTACTGCGTCTCATTTGGCTCCATGGGGCTTTAGAAGGGCTGTCATATATCACGACATTTATTATTTCTGTCATGTACTAGGATGAGGAGTCCATTACAATATCGATCATTTTACTCTGCACAACTCCACACTATGTAACACTCAGCATAGCTGAAAAAGCTTACAAGTGATTTAGAAATAGCTGCATGGGGAGAACGGAGAAAGAAATCAGAGTCAACATTGTTTCCCTTAATGGAATTCTCTTTTTAGTGAGCTTTTACAAAACTTAGGAAATTGCATTTTAAACACGGTTAAAGCCACAGTGCAGCTGCAGTCAAGTGATCAGAAGCTACAGACACAATAAGGATTTCCTATGCAATCTTAATTTACTCGCTGACATAACAGCATAATCTTCATCCACGTTGCCCTGTGGCTATCACGTAACCTCTTCACCGGCCTCCTCCGCCCTTCACCAGTCAGGAAGTCCTGCCCCAATGAAGTCAGGGCCAAAATCTTCGATGGCATCGGAATGCTTACCCTTCCTCAGTATCAGAAAGACCACTTGCAAACTCAAAAATCCAAATATCTCAACTGAACCAGGAATGACTGTGGATTGCAGTCATCGTCTGGGGCAGCACAAGGAGGCATGAGCTATGATCATTAACATACAATTAGCGGTGCCAGGCAGCAGGATGCTGCTCCAGCATTGCAGTGGCAGCGAGGACAGAGCTGCCAGGCCAACATGTACCCTAAGCACAGAGGGGCAGCACTGGTGAGCACTGCACTGCCCTGCATGGGTGTTTTGACAGGAGTTGTCCTAAGTGTTATGGCTTCTTGTCACGGTTTAGGGTCAGGGCAGCCCCTTAGAACTGTAACAGCTACTCTCTGTTACCACCCCCCCCCCCCCAAAAGGGGAAGAGAAAAGGAATAAGGGAGAGAGACTTAGTGATTAGGAAAAGGAACCTAGAACAGCTTTAATGTTAATAATAATAATAAAATAGAATATGTACAAATATATACAAAACCAGTATTGAACCCAACCCCCCTGATGGCAATGACGTCACTGTCACCACTGATTCCGTGGAGCAAACACCGGGGGGTCCCAGCCTGGGCCCCACAGCAGATGGAAGCTGTGTTCAGGAGCTGGATTCTGGTACCAGGTTCAGGAACACACTGATTGGGATCAAGGGCAGAACAGACAGAGTCTGCTCCAAGGAAGGAACCGAAAGAGGACCTGAGCCAAGCAAAGCTGGCAAAGCAGTCCAAGAGGGGAGAAGAGACAGGGAAAAAGCCTATAGACCCTTCAGATACCTCTACTTTATACACAATTTGATGTATATGGTCTGGAATCCCTCGTTCGTCAGTTTGGGGTCACCTGCCCTGTCTGCTCCTCCCTGCAGGTGCAGCCTTTCACTTTCCTGCACCCCCCAGTGTGGTGCAGAAGATCCAGCAGTGGCCTTGGTCTGCACACCAACCCTTGGTAGTAACTCTAAACACGGGGTGTTATCACTGCCACCAGCAGACACTGTGAAAACAGGCTGCTGACTTCAGAAAGTGCAGTGAGTTAGAAGTATTGAGCTGTAAAGTAAAATCACTGAACAGAATTAGTCCTGTTCTCACTCGAACCAGGACACTTCTCAACACTTCCAGGTGGGTTTGCAGCCAGATCAGGACAGTGAGGCATGACAGAAGCCCATCCTTACCTGGTTCTCTTCTTTCTTACCTGCAGTCTGCTTTTTACTGCTGATCCTTTCATGGGTGGACACCAACAATTTGCTTCATCATCCTTTAATGTTCTGTCTGTTCTGTCCCCACCTTTGCCTGTAATGTGGTATTGATGCAGAGCAACATGAAGTTCTGCATCAGGTGATCCTTTGGAGAGATCTGCATACTGGAAGGGGAGCCGTGGGAGGCTGATGACCTGGCTGCTGTGCTTACAACAGCACGTGCTGGTGCTGCTCCATTTCTTCTGTATTCTTGCATATAGCTTTCCAGCGATCCTTCGCACATTAGGGCTTGATTTCAGATGTACATCCCTAAAAGGGAGGAATGACAGACAAGAAGGATGTCCCCAAGGAAAGCAGACAGGTGTCATAGTGATGATAAGAAACAGAGTTAGAAACACAGATAGATGACACCAAGTGTTAGCATCACAACAGTAAAACTTGAGATAGCCTGAAATTTCTCCTGCCCGGTGGGATGGGCAGGAGAATTAAAAAAGAAGAAAACTTGTGGGTTGAGATAAGAACAGTTAAGTAACTAAACTAAAATATAACACAATAAACAATAAAAATATATTAATTGTAATGAAAAGGTATGGAACAAAAAGAGAGAGAAAAATAAAACCTAAGAAAAGGATAAGTGATGCACAATGCAATTGCTCACCCCCCGATGACAGATACCCCTGCAGTGACGCGTCCCCCCATCCAGCTCCCTGCATTTTAGACCCTGAGCATAACATTCTATGGTATAGAATATCCCTTTAGCTAGTTCATGTCGGTGCTTCTGGCCATGCTCCCTCCCAGCTTTTCATGCTCCTGCACACCAGCAAAACATAAGAAGTTGGAAAGTCCTTGCTTCCCTAGCAACAACTAAAACCATCAGCATATTATCAGCATTCTTCTCACACTGAATCCAAAACACAACACTATCCAAGCTACTAACAAGTGAGCTACTAAGAAGAAAAGAAAATTATCTCCATCCCAGTGATATCACCTGATGTTATATCACCTGATGAGCTGTCTCTGCTCACCTGCCTTCATGCTGGACATGCGTTTGAGCCATACCTTTGAAGAAAAGAAGGGAAAACCCTGTACCAGATCCAGTTCAGGGGGATATAGTATCCTGAACGCTGTCACCAGCCCCTGACAGTATTCAGGACAGTCCTTACCAAATGAGAGTCTCTGGTCCTTGAACAGGATACAATCAGGAGATAAACTGAATTCTACCAACTTCTGTATATTGTGCACATAGGCTGCTTTGCAGCAACGTTTTGGATCAATGTGGTGGGCTGGCCCTGGCTGAACACCAGGTGCCCACCAAAGCTGCTCTGTTATTCCCCTCCTCAGATGGGCAGGGGAGAGAAAACACAAAAAAAGGCTCATGGGTAAAGAAAAGGATGGGGGGTGAGCACTCACCAATTACTGTCACGGGCAAAACATACTCAGGGAAATTAATTTATTACTGATTAAATCAGAGTAGGGTAACAAGAAATAAAACCAAATCTTAAGAACACCTTTCCCCCACCCCTCCCTTCTTCCCAGACTCAACTTCACTCCCAATTTCTGTACATCCTCCCCCTGAGCACCACAGGGGGATGGGGAATGGAGGTTGTGGTCAGTCTATGACATATTGTCTCTGCTACTCCCTCCTGAGGAGGAGGGCTCCTCACACTCTTCCTCTGCCACCTCCCATGGGAAACAGTTCTCCATTAACTTCTCCAATGTCAACCCTTCCCATGGGCTGTAGTTCTTCACGAACTGCTCTCCAGCATGAATCTCTTCTATGGGGTGTAGTACTTCAGGAATAGACTGCTTTGTGTTTTGTTTGGTTTGCTGTGTTTTTGGTTCGGTTTGGTTAGTTGGGGGTTTGTTGGTTTGTGGTTTGTTTGTTTGGGTTTTTTTTTACTCCTGGAAAAAAGTAGATGGACTAGTAAAAGTTTGGCGTTGGTGGGGCTGAGATGCCTCAGGAAGGACTATGGCAGTGAAGGGCTCCAAAAGTGTATGTAAAGCTGGTGAGGCAGACAACACAACACACAACCATTTCAGCTACTCTGCTCCAGTGATGCCAGATGCACTTGCCCCATGAGCTTGTCTACAATGCCTCCCCCTGAAATATCACTTGCTGTTGTGCACTTCTACTATATCTGCATCCAGCCCATGGCACTTCTCTGCTTGTTAAACCCAATGAACTTGATCCCAAAATGAAGCTTTGTATCACTGCCAGGGTGCGTGAGCTCTGCTGACCACGTACAGCTGACCAAGTCCATGGAGATGGGAGAAAATACATGGTACTCTACATAAAATAGCCTGTTCTGGGGGTCACTTTTCACATCTAATTCTTCTGCAGTACAGGCTTTAAAACATTCTCTCCCATGCCCCATAAATGCCTGCAGGCTCTGGGGAGGGCAGAGCTAAGGCCATAGGGTGGGACACAGCACACACTTGTCCGATTTGTGATTTCCCTGTGTTTGTTGTACTCCTTTGTCTGTATAGTTTCAGTGTCAGAGCCTGAAGTACAGGTCCATCTCATGTCTGGGAAACATGTAAGATGCTGTCAGGCAACCATCATTTTGGGCAGATGTTCTGGGTACAACAAGTTCAGGAGAGAAATTCCCTCTTCTGAGAACTGTCTGTTCTCATTTCAAGATCAACAGCACCATCTAGTGACCCTAAATCAGCTACCTACATACGTGTCTGCCTTCTCTCCCACATCCTATACATTCCTCCAGGTCTCCCAGGTGAGGTTTGTCTGTCTGGGCCTGTCTACACTTTTCCTTGCTTACTAGAAAGTCTTGCATGGTGGAGACTGAGGACACAGCCACAGACCTCTGAACTGGGATAGGATCATCCAAATTAACTTGCAGGCCAAAAAATATCACTGAGCTGTGTGCCAGACCCTGTTTGGCTGAGTGGGAACGTTTTTTGCTTTCCTGAGGACCTTTCACAGCTTCCATATTTGAAAGAAATCTGTTCTGGGAAAGAAAATAATCCTCCCTTATCTTTCCCTTCATTGTCCGCTGTGTCTGCTCTTGCTTACATGTTGTATAAGCACCGCAAGCACACCAGCGAAGGTCATGTTTTGTCCCCAGGATCCCACTGGCATACATAGCTGATAATACAGATGTCGAGAGAGTCAAGAGCATGGCAAACATTATTTCTGGTCTCTCAACTTAGAGGAACAGACACATCTCCAGCACGCAATGAGCTCTTCTGTTCCTCTTCCCATTACCCCTCCCTGCAAAAAAATACTACACAAAAGTAAAAATCTGCAGTATCCACACACAGACCTGGAGAGGACAATGTTTCGTTGTTCCAGCTTCTGCACTGCTGCATTTCACCCTCTCCACAACAGCCTCCAGGGCTCCCATGCTGGACAGAAAGACAGAAGGATGTCATGTTGACGGCAACATCATTGTATGCTTCTTTTTTCCCCAGCCAGGACAATGGGGGAATTTCAGTCTTCTCTACTTCACTGCTGCATTCTTGCAGTTCCTTGACTCTTCACCAGGGCACCTTGCAGGCTGAGGATGCTGCAGGGAAGGAAAAACGTGGACCCCAAGTTTTCAACTGCTCACAGTAAGGAATTTTGATGCATCAAGCACCTCCTCCAACATCAAGATATGGCCAGGAACACCATATTATGTGAGATACATGTGACGAGTGCTTATATTTCTATTTGCTCATTAGGCTAAAACAGAGACATGTTCCCAGCTTGTGCTAGAGGGCACTCCTAGAGACCAGGAAGCTGGAGCCATGTGGCTGTACACGAAGATATGGATCGCAGCTCTCAAGTTTGCAGAGACAAGACTGGGAAAGGTCTTTCAAAAGAAACCACATCAGAATCAGGAGAAGGAACAAGAAGGATTTTTACAGCCACCCGCATAAATAATTTTCTTTCCCGAGCTTTACTGAGCTTACCTAATTACATCATTCTTCATTCTAGGTTATATTTGTCGAGTTGAGGCAGCAGAATGGGATTTTTAGCATCACAGCAGCATTCCAGGATGGTTTACTGGCTCCTGCACACAAAATATCCTCAGTTCACCTCATATGTTGGGTTTTTTTTTTTATATAGAGATCCTTATATGTTTATATACTTCTGAAGGATTTTGGACAAAAGATATTTACTGAACCAAGGAACATTTATCACATTTTCAAGCTACAGTTGTGGAAATTTTAAAGGTGAAGCAATAGGCTCTAGGCTGATCTCTGATCACAAAAGTCACTTTAGAGATGCAATACACAGCTCCATGATCTATCTGAAGCACTGCAGAGGTCAAAAAAATCAGTCTGAATGTTAGGAATCACTGGGAGAGAAACAGAAAATATCATTAGGTCCATGTATGAGTGCAGGGTACAACCACATCTTGACTACTACAGGTAGCAATAGTCCTGTCATGAGGGAAAAAAAAAAAAAAAAGAAAAAGACAAAATAAAGGGCTATTCAATAACAAGAAGCATGGAGAACGAGAGAAAAACTGTCTGCTGTCTCCTAATACAAGAAATAGGGGGCATAAAATGAAACTTGTAGGTGGCAGATTAAATAAAAGCAAAAAAATAAGGAGGCAGCAGATCCTCACCCAGCACGTAGAACAGCTGTGGAAGTTGCTGCCACAGGGTGCTGAAGACAACAGAACTTTAAATCCATTGGACACTCTCACGGGAAGTGAAAAAAATCAGTTGAGGGAGAGCAGACAAAAGACACATTCTCTGGCTCAAGAGGTCCTTGACCTGCCTGGGAAGATATTCTGGGGAAAACGTCACTGTTACCTTAAGCTGTTCTCAGGCATTTCTTCCAGTCATTGTTGGCAGGCAGACCTTGGGCTGGCTGAGCATTTCATCGGATCCAAGGGAGGAGGTGAGGGGGTCCTCAACCCAGGTGTTCCAAGCAGACCTGCAACTTCAAGAGCCCTTTGACCCAGGCTTGACTCCAGCCCAGTGTACACCGCAGTGCTGGTTACAGGACCCAGCTCCCAAATCAAGTTCAGTTTTGAGGCTGATCACACACTGCAGTGGAGTTTCAGGTCTATCAGCAGAGGCTTAGGATATTTTGGTTGGCCATTTCCATCTAGAACCATCCCTGACAATCCCCGCAGTAGAAAGCTGTTCACTAATGTCAGGGCCTTCTATGTGCTTGTACCCTCCCCTACATTGGAAATCTACTTCAGATGAAATCTCTATGTCTTACTGCTGGTAGTAATTTGCAGCAGGTCAAGATGAAAAGGTTGCAAAATACTCACATGGTCACCCATGTGAGTCACCATGCTCATCTCACAGCTTCAGCCTATGGTGGAGAGAACTAATCCCCAGAGCAGTTCCATACAGTCACCCAACTCCCTTGATTCCTGAATGACACAAAGGAAAACCATGTGGACCTCCTGTTTAATTCTCTGTGTTCCCTGTGCCAATTGGGAACTCTGGGCAGGAATGGTGCATGTTTGTGCAATTCAGACTTTTAAAAATCAGGTGATGGGTTTACCAGTGGTTGGGGTCCTATGGGATGTCAGTTCTCAAAAGAATGTAGAGCTTCCTTTACAAGAAAGAGGATTGCAGCTCCCTCAAGAAAAGAGAGATGATTTTTCAATACTACTTCAATTCCATCTAAAATTTGGAAGCCTGAGTGCTGACAGAAGACTCAAAATAAAAGTTCCCCTCTGTCTTGTACTACACTTTCCAGGCTTTGTTGTCTATTTGCAAATCTCTAACAAGTGGCTGTGGAGCTCTTTACCTCTTTGCCAACATCTTTGCTTTGTTTTGTCAAATAAAAATGTTAACTGGTCTGACACAACCAGATGTACTGCACACATCTCAGCAGCTTCCTGCTTCTGCCAGGTTGGGCCCAGCAGTTTCCTTTGCCTTCATTGTGGTGCCTTTTAACATTTAATTACAAAGTATCACTTGTTGGTCACTGTTGATGTCATCTGCCATTTCTGTCACCTCAGCAAGAGCCCAGAATTCCTCCAGCTTCTTCACCAGAGAGGTTTTGAGGTGGGAAGGTTTGTCCCAAGAAGAGCTTTAATAGCTAGCTGTTGACAGATCTATTAGCACTTGAAACTCACAAAGTTAGTGTCACCCATGTGCTGTCACTGTATCACACTCACTTGCAGGATGATTCATCACTCTTGTATGTTCCTTTCTAGGAAACACATCTGGCATGTGGCAGGGACACCTCCTGTGTGCCTGGGCATCTCTCAGAGCAAGCAGCACGTAGCTGTGCTGGAGCTGAGCCGGAGACCAGGTGGAGCAGCTTCAGAAGGTCCATGAGGACCACAATAGCATCCTTCCATGCTCTGTCATGGTCAACATAGTGTCCACCAACAGGCTGCATCAGACCCAATCTAAATGGAAGCAGCTGCAATCAGGTGCAAACCTACAATATATCTGTTAGCCATAAGGGAGAAGAGGTCAACCGAGGGGGTCTCAGACCTTGTCAGCTGCTGCCAGCATCCAAGGTCCTATGGTACCTCCACTGGGCCTCCTAACACCGTCCCATAACATGCCTGCTCCTCCCTATAGTGCTGTAGGGTCCACAGCCTCTGATTCACAGAGGCTCCGCTGGTTTTGTTTTACAAAACACAGCTTTGTTGTAGACTTGTTTCCAAAACGAATAGATCTTAAAAAAAAATAAAAAGTCATTCCATGCAATGAAAACAGGGATCAGATTCTCACCGATACCAATGTCATCAGTCACTGTAAGAACAGCATCCTCCAGGTATGTTAAACCCACTGGAAATAGAGCAAGAATTATTTTGGCTCACTTGTTTCTTGTTAATACACCGAAAAACATGGATCAGTTCTGCAGCCACATCCATGCAGTGAGGCTCTTCCCTTCGGTGGCATCACGCCAAGAGGAGCCTCACCAGTGAGACAAGCTGCTTCTCTCAGACTGAACTGAAGCCCCACACTCCAGGCATTTATCTCATCACCGGTAAAGGGAAACAATTTTAATCATGGATTTGGGCTCTGGTTTGGCCATCAGATAGGCAGAAACCTTTCGTAATAAATATGAAGTCTGGGAGCTCCCAGGGTGCTCACACTAAGTTCACATCAGTGTGTTTACGGGATGGGAACTCATGGTTTTGTCTGATGCCCCCTCATAGGAAACGTGAAGCAACAGGTATAAATAACTGCAAAGTGTTACAGGGGAGTGGGTTTGTCAGAGGGAAGAGGCAAAATCCTCTTATCTAAGGGGATATTATCAATACTTCTAAATATCTAGAGGATGGGGTGCAAGAAGATGGGTCCAGACTCTTGTCAGTGATGCCCAGCAAAGAGCAATGGGCACAAACTGTAACCCAGGAAGTTCCACCTGACCAGGAGGAGAAACTTCTCTGCTGTGAGGGTGGCAGAGCCTGGCTCAGGCTGCCCAGAATGGCTGTGGAGTGTCCTCTGGAGAGATTCCAAACCCGCCTGGACGCTGTAACCCTGGGCCCCCTGCTCTGGGTGACCCTGATGGAGCAGGATCTCCAGAGGTCCTTTCCAACCCTTACCTACCGTGCTGGGATCCTGAGCGAGGGCGATGCACTGGAGATGTCTGTACACCAGAGGGCACTCTGAAATTACATATGTCGAAGGGAAAAATTTATCAAATTATTGGGGCTGGGAAAAGCTCTGGGAGGGCAGGAGGAGTGGGGATTTCACCTGTAAACAAAGAATTTTTAACCTTTATGCCACCACGTGAGGGTCATTTTAAAAGATGGAGACCTCCATTAGAGAAACAGAGTATTTTGCTAACAAAACATTTTTGAGGGCTGAAATCAGCATCGGTACTTGAGAGTGTTTACGTTTGGGCTTGCTTTACCTTTAATTTCTGAAGGTATGACTTAGCAGCAATTTTGCTGGAATCAGACTTATTTAATCAACATTAATCCTGGCCTTTTGGCTATCTTAAACTGTTACGGATGACTGCTCTTTGAAAAAACAAAGCAAAACCAAACCCAAACAAAACCAACCAAAAAAAACTCAATCACAACCAACTTCCCAGTGCCATCATCTTTTCTGGAAAGCTATGGAAATATGGGCATCCGAATCAGGCAGGGAGCACCAGGAGACTCCTTCAGGTAAAATCCCTGTGCTCTCCAAGCAGTCCCGAAGAAATAAATGCCCACGACTGCAGCAGCTGGACCTTCACCGGTGATCTCGTCCCTTGAAGGCAAAAAGCAAACGTGAGTAGGACCACCGGGTTAGCTCTCCAAAGCCCCTGCTTCCAGCCCTGGAAACACTCCCCTGGGGCACACGGCATTGCCACCCTGGCTCTGCCGGCAGATTTCTCCTCCGGCCTTAGGAGAACGGGATCTTTCACCAGTGTTAGCACCTCAGGTGATTTCCTGCTCATGCTCTGACAAGCTAACAGTGTAATGGCAAACCCCAAAAGGATGGCATTTGGGTAACAAACCCCAAAAGGATGAAATCTGCAGGAAAGGGAAGGACTGCCCAGTGGGGTTCAGGTGAGCCCTGGAGCAGGTTGTGTCCCGCAGGTTTCCCGGGGAAGGGAATCCTGGAGGTGGAGGGATCTCTGTAAGTCAGGCCGAGGATCCCAGCTCAATAACAGAGAGACAGATAATAGCATTTGAACACTATCTTCTCCAATTCAATTGTATTGATTTATTGCCTGTCCAATGAAGCCATCAAGTGTACAAAATGGTTAATCTTATATTTTTTTTTTTCCTGCTGTCTGCTAGGAGAAGTGAAGTTGTAAACACAGACCTATGCAAGGAGGATGCCAGGGGGTGGGGGGTATTTGACTTTTTTTTCAAGGCAGATGCCACAATGTGTCTGTGCAAAGCAAATCCCATTTTAACACCAGGCGAAGGAAGGACACAAGGACACTTCGGGCTCCCACTGCAAAGCTCCTCCACCTGAATGGTTTGGACTTGCTGACAAACCTCACTGGTGTCACAGTGCTGGCTGAGGAGCCACCAGGAGCAGACCAGACCCCAGACCCAGCTGGGGAACTGCTGGGCACTCTCCATCCTAGAGATACAGGGAGCTCAGCAAGGCCCATCTGACCTGCATGACTTACCTAATTCAAACCTTACCCGTCTAAGCGAGGGAAACAAATATTCCAGCCCATACGAGCAGACCTCAAACAATCAGGAGATTGCTGGCGTTGGGAACACACCACTTCAAAATGGAGGGTGGTAGGTCTGGCTGGAGTGAGCGGGTCCCCAGCTCCCATGCTGGGTGGCTGGGAGGGAAGGAAAACTATTTATTTTTTAAAAAAGTATTTTCTTTCAAAATGTACATTTGCAATTAAAGGCTAAGTATGCTGTATATTTTATTAATGATGTGGGATAGTGAGGCATTTTAAAACTCTCTTTTGTTTTGATGATTTTTTGGGGAGGGGAGGAGGGGAAGGAATTGAAATGGAAAGCTTACCACTTTTAATTTCAAAAATTTGGCTTATATTTTAGGTTCTGGTAACATGCAATTACAGGCACTTAGAAAGAATTCCTTTTTTTATCCTATGCCCTGGAGCATAAAATTAAGAGGCCAATTCAGGCTTTGTACTGCTTTCAGAGGCAGTTTGCTTCAGCATAGATCAACATGGAGACTGACTGTCGCCTTTCTATTGAATTAGGTCTATATTTTTGACAAGTATGGCAGCAGTATCATCACTTTAATCACCAACAATCCATTGTGTCTCTTTATGCTAATAAATAAAACATTCTGTGTTAAATATTTCCCAGTAAGCACTTGAAGACCTGCAATCACCACTCCTTCTATATGTTCCCAAGTAAAATAATATAATGGCAATAAAATCAAATGAGGATGTCTCAGAGTTTTATAGACAACTAATAGCAGTTATTGCAAAGTGCACATCAGATACCAATTGAAGGTTACATTTCTCTTTAATATAATATAGCATGCATATTTCACTAACTGTCTCTGTATATCAAATGAATTAAACAATATGATGATATCGGTCAAAAACGGAGTTCTTTAGGAGAGGCCTTTAGGCAGAAGAGTTTTATTGGAGCTGTGTGTTAAGAGTGGAAGCCTCTGGAGTGCCGGATGCAAAACATGGGATAACCATCCCACGTTACAGAGAAATTACCAGAGAAACCTCCTGCCCTTCCTGGCCAGCCTGTGACCTCCCAAGGGCAGGGCCAGCCCTCTCCAAGTGCTGGGGCTTTGCTTGAGGGATCGGTGGTGGCAAGGGTCTCGCAAACCATCACAGAAATGGCCAGGAGGGACCCCCAGCCCATCACCCCAGCCTCTTTTCTGGAAGAACACACTGGTCTAAGACCAACTCTCAAAGCATAATTGCAAAGCAGAGACATAGATTTTAGAAGTACAACCAGATCAACAGTGAGAAAATGAAGGCACCCAAGCATCCTGTCACGCGTCAGCCAGGGGACTCTGTGAGCAGCTTGGCCAGGGCATGGGCTCCTGCAGCACCCTGCAAGTTTCAGGGACACAAGGCATACCCTGTGGGGTCTGCTGTCTGCGCTACCCCACCGACTTCCCTGCTCCCACCATTCAGGTTACCCTGGGCTCTCCAGATTCTCCTCCCCCTTGCTACTTGGCCATCCCAGGGCTGTGCAAGCCTTGCAGCCCCTTCGCTACTGGAGCATCTCTTGCACCAGCACCAGGCCCGCACCGCGGCATGAGAGCCTCATCGTGGCTCCAAAAACACTCCTCATCCTCAGTCTCCCTGATTTTCCTGGCTTCATTCCCATGCTTCGTTTTGGAGTCCAGGAGCCTTGGAGTCACCCTGAAGAAACCCTCCCTAAATTTCAGATCAGCTTGTCAAGAGATTTTTCCCATCCCCGTTACTAATATACCTAATATATTCAGGGGGCCCCGCCTCAGTCAACATGAATTGTAAACCATTTCTCTAATCCCCTCAACAATACCCTTCCCCAAACCTTTTTTTTCTATCTTAATTAGATATTCTATCCCTTTGGTTTAAAATAGTATTTAATTTCACTTAATGATTTCAACAAAAAATATTAGGATTCCCCAAACAGACATGTTCCCTCTGAATTCTCTCATTCTTTTTTCAAGGGCTTCAGTTTCATCTTTTTGTTGCTTTGTCAAAACACAGCTAATTGACTGTCCTAAAAGTACAATTTTAGTAATTTCTCTCAATGAAGCATTGCAGCCTCCTCTATTAACACTACCTAATTGGACTTTGAATCCCCAGCCAGCGACTTCACCCATGCTACGGGCCTGGATCACTGCAACAGTAAATATCAGCATCCCAGTTAAATGTAGGTTGGCTCACATTCCCCCAAAATTGGCTTTCTGCTCCTCAGAGTCCAATCTGATGTAATATTACATTAACAACTTTTTTTTTTTTTTTTTTTTTTCTAGGGGAATTGGAGGAAAGGAGGGAGGAGAAGCTGAAGCGCAGCTCTGCATTTCCTCTCCTTGGTAAAAGTGTGTTTGCTCCCTGGCGCTGGTGAGGAGGGAGCACTGCGGATCCGCAGAGCCTGTCGGGAGCCTTTACAGACTCCCAGCTGTCACTCCCAAGTTTGTTTCCAGCAGCTCCAACTCCAGAGAGCACACCAGGTAAGGAGATAACGACGCCAATCCCCTTGGGCCCCCCAGTTCCAGAGGGGTACCTGCCACCCCATCATCCAGAGGTGGATCCCCAGACAACTCTGCTGTGGGCAGCAGGAACCATTTCCCATTCTTTCCCTTCCTCCTCCAAGATACATGCTACACGGCACGTGGCTTTTAACTGTCGAAGACCTTGGTGCGTACTGGGGGGCTGGGAAGGTTGACTGGCCACGCCACACCACGTGCAGCAGCAAATCACCCCTGGTATTATCTGCAGTGGCTCTAATTATCTTAGAGCATCTGCTATTAAAACGCAAGCATCAGGCCAAGCTACAAGTAGAAAACAGAAACAGAACTCCTCATTGATGCCTGTAATAGGCACCAAAGGCATATAACTCTGCATAATTGCTAATTGTTATTACTATTCCAGTTGATGCCAGGATTGCCCAGAGATGCCTCTTGCCTCTCACCTCCCTGTGGGATCTGGGAGGGCTGAATCCCACCGCGACCGGCGGCGATTCCCTCGGCAGGGACCCCCCATGGCACGAGAGGTCGAAACCGCCCCGCGAGCCTGCTGACTCCTTTCAGAAAACGCCGGCGCCTGCCACAGCGGCGGCCAGAATTGCAAGGGGCAAAGTTAAGTGCAAGTTTAAGTGCGAGATCAAAGTGCGGGAGGATTTACAAGGGCCGGGCCTTTGAAGCCCCAAGCGCCAGACAAAGCGCTCCCTGCCACGCCACACTCCAGCTTTCAGCTCCGACAGCGAAATCCTCTGGGGCCTAATGAAGCCACTTGACCTCTTGCTACTCCCATTCTCCGATCTGCAAAAGAGGGTATTAACACTTCTGACATCCAGGCAGTCAGGGGGACCTGGATGGCTTTGACACGTGCTGGCAGGGCTGCCCCAGCCCTTGCTAACAGCTTCACTGGGGGGCCGTGACAGTGTGGCATAAAAAGACTGTGAGACACCCCATTATGTAGGGTTTGGAGAGCTCTTTAAGCTACACAACACCATCAACTGTTTTGGATTTTTTTTTCCCCTTTGCTGATGCATATCTTTGCCCTTGGTAGGGATCAGCCACAGCCTAAGCCTGTATTTCTGAAATGCATTGAATTTTCAGTTGCTTGCACTCGGACAACTCTGCCATCTGCACTGCTCCGGGTGCAAAATCCTTACAAATCTGACCAAGAAAACCCATTTCTACTACATGCTTACAGAGCCCACTTAAAAATCAATCTACAGCCAGCTGAGCCCTCGTTCCTCCACAGCGATTCACCAGGCTGCTTCTCCTCGACAAAAGCCTGACACAGAGGCAGACAGCTCAGGGAAGGGGGGGATAACTTTTACCGCTGGTCCAGATTTGGTCCTGAGGAGACAGGGCTGTGCAGCTCAGCAGAGGGCACTCCAGCCCACCGAGCCTGCCCGCCAAGCAGGGAGTACCCAGCTTAAAAGATGTTGCTCTCAGCTCCTGCCTTATTGCAGGCAAGTGCTCCAGCGATAAATGTTTTCTTGTAAACATGCCATAGATGGAGGTAGGAGCCAACAAAATGGAGATGCCAGAAGCTTTTTGTCTTTGTGATTTAGTTTCTTATTAGAACATGCTACTGGGAAAGAAAAGATATCATTGATAAGACTGACATTAGAGTCAGCCAGTAAAATTAAAACCCCAAGGACTGGCCTGGCCCTTTCCATGTCAGGCAGGAATACAGATTCTCTGCCAAACTAACACTTTAAGATACTCATAAATGTTAGGGACAAAAACTTAAAAAAAAAGAAAGAGAAGGATTTTTGTTGCCTTCTGTTTTGACAGAACAGCTTCAGATGATGCTTTAAAGGACCTGGATTTCCAGCTGAGCACTTGCCCTCCTGCCCCAAATGAGGACCCAGCCCATGAAGGTGCTGGTGGCTGTGGCCTCAGGGCTGGAAGCATCTTCCATTCCTACTTCCTTCCATAAAACTTTGGTCTAAATGACACTAGAGAAATCAAGCCTTGAAGCACCACAGTGAACTTGTGGTTGCATCAAGAGCTTGAAAGTGCATGTGAAGAGGGTTTTTATAGATAAAACCAATTCAAATGCCAGTTCCTCCTGACATTTGCAGGCTCATGGAGTTAGAGCAGGAAGTATCACAAACTCTGAGCCCAGAGATGCTGGGAGTTTTGTTCCTGCCCAAATAACCATCAACTTCTCAATGCTCAGATAAATTCTCTGATTTAGTCTCACTGGCCTCATTCTCCTCCTTCATTTTTACACAGAGAAAACCTTGTCCAGAAAGCACATTATTTTGCACAACAGCATGAACAACCCATTCTGTGTTCTGGGTCCTTTATCTCAGGTCACAGAAGGTCAAGCTTTTAAATTTGACCATCTTATGCCCAACCCTGCTACCAGCAGCACACACCGAGGCTCCAGCTTACACCAGCCTGGTGCAGGGAGACCGGCTTTCCACGAGCCCTGCCTTGCATGGTGCCATTTGGTGTCACTTGGGCTTTCTTATGTCCCGCTGCAGCAGATGCTTCAGCCAGCTCCAGTTCAAACAGGGCTCTGCTGTGAGCATGGAAGGCTGCAGGCCAGAGCTCTGCACATCCCATCCAGCTACTGCTTCATCTTCTGAGAGTAAACAGGGAAGCAGCAGATTGATGAGGAAACACGGACCTATATGGGCACTGTTCACATATGGATCTGAGCACTGCTCCTTGTGCTCCCATATTTTAGGACATGTTTATTTTAGAAATAAGCCCGTAAAGTAATCTTACAGCAAACACTTAAAATAATCTTACAAATAAGCTCTTTTGTATGTGCTCAGCTGTAAGCACAAGGGAGGTGACAGGACTTAAACCCACCTTCAGTTTTGCAGCACCAGCCAGGGTGGCAAGATAGCTTTCTTTGTAAATTCTGATTAATAGAGAACAAGTTCCTTCTCTCCCCACCCCTTTCACAGCCTCTCTAAAACCAGCCACCCAAGCCCACTTTGACATGTGTCTACCACCTGAGTCCTACACCAATGTTACATGTCATTAACCAAACATAAACCATATCTTAACGGGAAAAGTTAAATCTCTTTATGCAGTTAAATAAAGATACCTTGTCCAGTCATTAAGAAGTGATTAGCTTATCTAAGAAATAACAGCGCTAGTGCTGTCAGACTGGCACACAAACACTAAAAAGAGCAGGGATCAGATATCACATTAGGGTAATTATAAAGAGAAGACAAGACAAACAGAAGCAGAATATAGCCATGTGGACAGTATTTTGCTGGACTTTTTTCTTTGCACGGAAAAGGCTAAACTCATTCTGCAAAAGAAAAATTTGAGTATTAAAAAATTCCCCTTCTGGTCTTATTCATTTAGTCCAGTATGTAAGAAGGCAGCTCACATGCACGCATCTTCCAGGTGCTGTGAAGTGGTGGCCAGATCCTGATAAGGACCAGGTTTCTTAAACCTAGCTGAAATCCTTAAATCTCTGCACAGTTCCAGGTCTTGGGAGTCTTTGCAGAAGGCAGCACAGCACAGCCCATCCCACACACCTCCTGCTCACACCCTCGCCATGGCCAAGTTCCTCCTTCTGTGCAGCCACAGAAGCTACTGAGAAATTTTGAAGATTGGGTACAGTCAATTTCTTGCCCATTCTGATGCATTCACCAGAGTCACTTTGCCCAGCTCTAAAGTCCAAAGATGCTTAGTTTTCATCAGCAGGAAGCTAGGAACCCTTTCTACAATTTCTACCCTCTTTACACTCCTAGAAATAAGGTTTACCCCACCAGATGAAGGGGTTCTACCTGCATGTCCCCCTTTTCACTGCACTCAATGGCTTCCAGTGCACAAACCGAACACAGTTTCTGCAGCAATGACACCATCCTTGTGCCTTGTAAGGCAAGATTTACAGGCTGCCTATCCTGACACCTTATACATTTCCCTCCCATGTTATATTTGGAGAAACCGCTCAACTTTGAAGATCACGAGACAAAAATCCAATGTACCAAGCCAGAAGCTGCCCAAGAGGAAAAAGCTGCAGCAGACAGCACCCAAGCTGTCAGGTCCTCACTGCAGAGAGGAATTTGCTTCTACCAGGGCTGATAGCTGGGGCCGCTCTCCCTGCTCCCAGGTTTGTAAACCGCCCGAGCCTTTTCTCACTCAAAGTACAGAGAAGTGATGCTTGTCCTTAAGGTGCCAAAGACACAGATTAAAGTTGCTCTTATGCTCTAATCACAACAGAAATTTGACTGTTTTCTGAAGGATGTGCTAAACATGTGTAACCTTATAGAGCCAGGACCTTCATCTGATGAATATGGGAAGTCTTTGCGTGGTGCCCACCTGACCTGCAGACCCAATCAGCTCTTTTTGGGATGCAGGCATTGAGTATCCAGTGGATCCCAAACCAGAGGTCACTCTACTACACATGAATGCTGCTGTGATTGTGGCTGAACACCTGCTGCTGTGGCAGTGCTCTACTGAGTTATCTCCAAAAATCTTGGCACTTGAGAGACATCAGAGGCTGAAAGCTGGGTGCCTAGCAGCATGAGGAACCTTCAGAATTAAGTGGGGGTTGTGAGGATCTGAATTCTGAATTTAGGCTTAAAACATCTGTTTGGCAGGAGCAGCCACAATGTAGATGAAGCTGCAGGCAGGGACCTACCCACCTTTCTCCAAGACCCAGCTAAGCACAGAGCTGTGCTTCCCTCCAGCTATGGCCAGAGGCAACCTCCTGGTTCTGCAAGGGATGTGATGGTGCTGAAGAGATACCCACGCTCTCGTCCCACAGGTCGGGACATCACCCACAGCAAGGTTTTCCAGCATAACTGAAGTGCTGACCCAGTAGGCAGAGATCAGGACCTGTGCCTGAACGACTGGTACACCCAGAAATATCTGGTCATTGTTGGGGGAGAAGGGAGGTGCGCTTCCATTTTTAACACTTGCGGCCTTTTTTAGAGCTTTTATTCGTCAAAGCCTAATATGAATAATGATGGTAGGTCCTACTTTCCTTGAGGTAATGCCAATTCTAATGCTTTTTTTTTTTTTTTAACCTAACTATAGTAATACTGAGGAACAAGTAGTAAGTGATAGATACTTTAATGTAATATGAGTCAATATGTATTTATACGTGCGTTATGATTTAATCAATATTGCTACATTAGCAAGAATAAATATGGTGTTTCCTTTTCTGGCCTTGGAAACAACAAATAAGGAAAGTCACATTATGAAGTTTAGGAATAAACAAAATCTTTGCATTTCTCAGACAATTCAGTAAATCTCTGACATTCATTTTTCTCCAGAGCAGAACAAGTACCTCCCAGGGCAGGGCACTGGGCAGGTGACACCTGGAGGACACTCAGCTTGGGTGGCTGGTTCAGATTTTTTCACAGATAGCTTCCTAAGAGGATTTTAAAAAAAGGAAACAGGCTCCAGCACAGAATGTACATCCACTTCAGCATCCCACACCTCAAGATGAAGGGGTTTGCACCCTGAGCAAGGAAAGGTTTTACCACTGAAGAACCAGAGGACTTCACAGCTCGCATTACCCCCATGCTTCTCCAGCCAGCACCTTCCCAAGCTGCATGTAGCCCAACACCCTTGCAAAAGGGAGTGACAAATTGCTTCTGATTCAGTACAGCTCAACCCATTCACTGCTGCAGGTGGTCTCGGTTGTGACAGGCACGGGACAAACATTTTGATCACAGACAGAAAGTTTTCCACCAATTATTTTTTCTGGGGTACTGTCCTCAGCCAATGCAGCAAAGGAGCCCAGCCCCACCAGCAGCCATTCATTCTACACATCCTACATATTCACCCTACAGTGGCAGGCCTTTGGCTGGAACAAACCTGCTGAGGAAGCTCATCCCCATTTCCCCTCTGCACTTGCTGCTCCCGAGTCAGAGTCATGCTCCTGGCTGCTCCCTGGGGACATGCCCCCGATGCCCAGTTTTCTTTTCATGGTGCAATGCCATGTCACCTTGCTCCTGGTGGACCCAGGCAGGGAATGAGAGCCAGCATGTGCCACCTGAATTTAAGCAACTTGATGGGATGCAGGACATGACTAGCTTCTGATATTTGTTTTGAGTATCCCAAAACTGTACCAGAAGGAGAAGCCCACTCCGGTCAGTACTGCTGGCAGCCAAATCCAGGCAGAATCTGAGAAAAAAAAATAAACATCACAGTGCTTGTTCCTGTCCCCAAATCCAAGCAAGCAACACACATTTCTGCTAGGATTTACAAGAGCAATGGCACTTCTGGGTGGAGCAGAGTATTTAGCACTCTGTCTTACTCAAGATCTACCCTCTGGGATCTAACAAGAGGGGCACAGAGTAACACTGGTCTAAAGAAAGAGAGCTGGGAAGCAGCTTACAGTTCAACCTGCTCTAGTGGCACTGAAAATGGCTTGATTTCCAACTCTTAAAGTTCACGTTTCCAACATCATATTTAAGGGCTTTGTCTTGACTACCTCAGTGAGACTCCTAGCCAGGCACACTCCAGGGAATTTAAGACAGAATCTTAATTTACCTCATCTGACTTAAGACACTCAGAGCAGGTCTCAGCAGTGAGGTGTACCCCTCAATGTCACCCAGCACAGCGCCTTCCCCTGCCAGACCACCCACATGGCTACAGAGAGTCACTTGCTTAAA
The DNA here is from genome assembly GCA_033439905.1 of Ceryle rudis. Classification (NCBI taxonomy): domain Eukaryota; kingdom Metazoa; phylum Chordata; class Aves; order Coraciiformes; family Cerylidae; genus Ceryle; species Ceryle rudis. The sequence continues at coordinate 734 of JAAGNO010018710.1, read as the reverse complement.
AACCTCCTTACAACACTGGAAGACTTCTACCTGAGATGGACAATTCAGTGCCTTCCCTCATCAACTCTCACCTGACCAGCAGCAACGAGCTCAACTCCGTGAGGTCTCATCCATCTTCTTTTCTGGTCAGCTGCAGGCTCAGCCTTAGGCAGACTATATCTGTGCTATACGAGGCCAAGCTACAAGGTGAACCTGAGATATCTGTGACTTGAGATACTATTTGATGTGCTCCTCCAGAGGAATTACCCTCTGGAAATTCATCTACTGCTTATTAATTCCACCTTTGGCTGGAGCCAAGCTGGTTCTGTCTCCATCTTCCACTGTTGGCCTTCTGACCTACTCCAACATGGACTTTTTTCCTAGAGCTTAGCTAAATGGTTGTACCAGCAATGCTGAAAGCTCCTGCTTAGACCTACCTTGGGCCAGCTGTGGTTTGTGCCTTGCAGGCAGGAGCTGCCTGTTCACACCCCACCCCAGTGGCACCAACTGAATTAAATGCAGTGGGCTTCTCCATCACCTCCCATCATTCCAGGAAAACCGCCCATAGCTGTCCTCTTGCCACTCTGGTTTCTATGAGGTCAGAGCCTGACCTTACAGATCATTGAGCCAGGACTCACATAAGGACAGGAGGTTGGGGGGGGGGAGGAAGGTGCCAAGAACCGAACGCTGTCTTTAGTGGGAACAGGCAACAGGACAAGGGGGTCGAGAGGTCAATTAATTTCCAACAGCTCTCA
>JAAGNO010018709.1:59051-83162 GCA_033439905.1 Ceryle rudis | reverse complement strand
GAATCGTATCTTTTTGGCTTGTTCACACCATGTTGATATACTCGTGTCCTCCTTGTTCTTCTAGCCAATTCCTGACATTAATACTGTTGTTTTACAAAACTGTCCTCATGTCAACTCCTGAGGGTCTCACTTTTGTTCTTCCTCATGATTCTTAGCTTATCTTCAAATAGATTTCTGTTAGGTGTTTGGTTGTTGGTTTGGGTTTTTTTCACAACCCAGCTTGCATTGAAAGTTGCAACACAGGAAGAAATATGGATGTTTCCAGTGGGCACTTTAACCAAGTTTGTTCTTTTTTTCTTATGTATTAAAGAACCTTTATGCTGTGGAGAGTAAAAATAACAGTAGTCATGATCCCTTCAGTAGCATCACACTTCTGATATCTCACTGTTTAAGGTGGTCACATTCTGGAAGAAATCCTTCATTGCAAGCCTCCACATAAGCATAAGACAACTGCCATTTTATAAAGTCCTTTTTCCTAAGACTAATGTGGTTTTGTTATTTACATTCCAATAGCCTTTACACCCGTACTTGCAGGGTGAATTTTAATTTACATAAAGCATCCCACAAAGCTCTGACTTGCTCACGTTGCTATGCTACAATAAATAATAAGTACCTGTACAAAGCACTCATCTGATTATGTCTAAGTATGTTCTGGTTTTATGTATATCCTGTAAGGAAAATAGGTTTTATGCATACATCTGTGTGCATGGTAATTCAGGTAGGGAAGGACTTCTGGAGGGCACCTGCACCAACCACTCAAAAGCAGATTCAAACTATGCCAGATTGCTCAGGGTAATGTCCACTTAAGTTCTGAATATCTCCAGGGATGGAGCAGTGTCTTTCAACTTCCATCCCAGTGTTTGAACACCCTCCCCATGAACACTTTTTTTCTGGTATCTAATAAAAACATCCCATGTTATAGCTCTTACTTATGACCTCTTGTCCTTTCATTGTGCATGTCTGAGAAGAACCAAACTCCATCTTCTCTGTGTTCTCTCATTAGATAATTGTAGGGTTTGGTTACACCCCATGCTCCTCTATGGTTTCCGCTGGGGGGGAATCTGTAAGTACAAAATAGAAGTTTTGTTTATTTTTACTTTATTCTAAAAAAATTTTATTAATTATGTCACTCTGCAATATATGCTAGAAACATAATTTTAAAAATAGACAAAAGGAAAGACTGGTTGTATATTCCCAGAATTTAATTAACTAGCACGAAGCAGCTGCTCATAGATTTCGGCCACTACTTACCTGCGATATGAGGGATCAATGACTCTTCTTCACCCAGGTGACCAAAGACATGGAGCAGGAAGGCATTAGGTCAGTGAGAACATAAATTCACTATAGGTCTTCTCTCCTCACATTAAGAAGCCAGCCTGTCAGATCAGCAACAGAGTACCTCTCTCTTTTTCTGTTTATTTGCTCATTTATTACCTGGCAAGCTGTTTTTTTCTAGGCTGTTTCCCCACCAGCCAGAACAAAACTGTTCCATGCTGGCTTCCTGTTCAAGTACAAACGTGCTTTGTCTCTTGATAGTTGAACCTCTCCTTCTATTAGGCAGCTGCTCTGACATCAAGGCAAAAGCTGCTGCACCTCAAGACATGAGCAACAGCACCTCCATTGGGATGGGCTATCAGGTATATCCCCATTCTACAGCCCCAGCTGTAGATACAGCTGTATCCCCCAACAGAGGAGATACAAATACTGATAAATGAGTGAGCAAGGAAGTTGGCTGGGGAGAACTGGAAGGAAGGCTGGTATTGTGGCAGCAAAATGTCTCCCAGTGTCTCTGAAAAGATTTAACTATGGTCTTGATTAAAGGTGCTAACAGGGATGATCTTGGTCTCAAATTTGAAGCAGAATGCACCTCTTGCTAGACTTAACACAGCTTATGTATCTAGCACTTTTGTTAGAGAGACAAAATAACAAGCCTTTTCTGCAAGCAAAGGAAAACGGCACTCAATTTTCAGACAGGTTTTCTGGCTTCCATCTCAGCCATGAAGAGACTTGCTTCATTAACAAAAGACAGTTTTAATCTCGAAGCAAATTAGCAAAACATGAATATGTGCTCCAGATGTCAAGCGCTTCCATGCTCCAAACACACCAGTCTTGTGGAATAGCAGCACATGCAGAAGTTGTAATCAAGCCAAGGAAATCCTCTTGGCATTGATTTGTTCTGTGGCCTTAATTAAGTCAACAGCATCTTTAGTTTTTCTAATCTAAAAGAACTGGTGTGTGACACTGGTCTCTCTCATGGCATTCTCATGTAATGAAATTAGCAATGCCCATTGTAAAAGCAGCCCTTGCCAAAAGCTTCTACACAGGGGTTTGGAAGATATTATTATATTTCTTTTTACCCAGAATGCTTCTGATGTCTGCGCAATGTGTTATTAAACAACTTCTTTTGTAAATCACCTTGCTGAGGACTGTTACAAAAAGAGGATTTTTGCTTGATGAACAAACAAGATATGAAATAAACATCTCCATGTCTAAGCAGCCTTAAGGTGATGAATAAAAAGTATACCAAATGCAGCTGGAGTTTAAGGATCGATCAGCTATCTCTCTAATCTAATAGTTATTTTTAAGATCTTCACAGATGGAGGTTTCACTGACTCTATCTATCTATATATTGTATATTTTTAAGTAATTTTTTAAAAATTATCACCCTGAATTCTGTGATGTAGTTTTGGTTCACTGACTTCTAGACAGTCTGCAGTGGATTGTCAGAAGAGATGATTTCTTTCTTATTTTTATGCCAGTCTTTTTGTGTCCTCAGGGCTACGTTCACATTTTTCTGTAGTCTGGTTTTTGCTGGATTAAGCAACTTAATTAATTCAATCCTTTTTTTGCCAGGCTGTGTCCTCTAGACTGCTGTCACTTCATTGCTGTGTGTTTCTCTTAAAGCACAGTGCCCTGGAGTGGTCCTAGTACAGCTCCTGGGTACAATGGAAGGGTTAGAGCAGAGGCACATGAGACTAGGACCGATCCCATGATGGTGGTTGTAGCTTTCATAGTAGGGTGACATTATTAAATCATGTTCCACTTGCAAGGCACTTCATGTACTGCATGCAGAGGGGGATGTTTTGAAGGCTTAACCAACCTGATGAGCTTACACCCACTGCACTGTTGACTCCTGCACTTCTCCTTTGTTGAAAAGCATCTTGGGTTTGGTTTTTTTCAAGTGCATGTTTCCAATTCATCAAGATAATTTTGGATTCTAATCTTAACCTCATGAAGGCCTTTATCACAGTGGGCATCCCACTAATAATCACAGAAATTTTCATTCTGCAAGCTAACACAGAGAGGCTGTAGTAATTTAAATTGCCTATTATTATAGCTCCTTAATCCCCGAGAATGAGATCTTTTTCTCTTCTCTCTGAATGGCAGCTACCACAAATAGATTAATAGAAACATTGGCTTTATTCCTTTGTCTATGACCTTTCAAACTTACCTCTCCTATATTCAGCTTTAGTATCTTTTAGGTTATCTTTGTAGTCCAGTTTAATTGTACATTTCTGTGGAGGCTTAGCCTAAAATTGCTTTACTGTTAAGCACTGCTTTTTAACTTGACAGAGGGAGATTTAAACTAACCATATGTGCTCTGCCCCTGTGGTTGGGAAACACTCCTCTAACTCGGTGTTTGTTGCTCCATAGATATTACTTCTCCAGGAATCATAAGAAGGTTTGAGTGTCACATCCTTCTTATTCTCTTTGTACCTATATCAGTGTAATATAGACATATGGAATTTCTTTCCAAAAAATATTCTCCTTATTTTATACCAGAGAAAATGGGAATAAGTCTAACCCCTCAGTTTTCTTCATATATGAAAGATCTTTTCTGAAATGGAAAAGATAAACAAAACTCTTAGGAGAATCCCCTGATTTCAAGGACAAAAGTGGTGTGAAATCTTACCTTTTAAAATTTTAATTACCTTTCAAAAAGACACTTCCTTCCAATTATGTTACAAAGCAAAGCATCCCCATAAAAATAGTTCCATCATGTTTCTGCTGCATATTTTAAAGGGAATTTGTTTCCAAGAAATTCAAGAGATTTGCAGACACACAAAAAAGATGGAAGGGTTTTTTTTTTGTCTAAAAGCAAAGCATCCAGCCCACACAAAGTTGTCTTATCTAGGTCACTCTATAATCTGTGGAGACGAGCAATCTCAAGGTAGGTGAGATGAATGGTGACTCATCTCTGAGACACTGCTGTTATCTAGACTACATTATGACAATTCAGAATGGTTGTCTCTACAGTTTTAAAGTTAGATGAGATGACAAAATTTATCATATTGGGAAAAGTGAAACCATCTAAACATAGCCTTCATTGTATATTTAAGCTGATTTCTGGGTTCAGGAACAAGGTGCAGCCTCAAATAGTTCATACGCCTCTCCTGCATGCCCACATAACCCACAGGGTAGCGTGGCTACCTACCTAGAGCAAAGCTGAGGTTGTATCCAAGTAGGTCCCCAGCAGAGGAGGGACTATGGCTGCTGGCCAGGAGGGGCATAAGATCTGAGGAGGCACTAAAGCTCTTGGCTGAGCAAGAAGTTCTTTGCTGCTGTGCCTTTCCTGCCACTTCACATTCCTTCCCCACACTCACAGCTGAGCCATTTTCTCTTTGTGGGCAGCAGGAGTACTGGTTTCTTATCACCAAAGAAAATCATGACAGATGGATGGACAAAATCGTGAATTTGTGGCTGCCAAATGTTCTTAATGAGCGTCCTCCTGCCCTTTCTTCTGCTCCATCACCATCTCACTGAGAGCCTCCTCCCCCTAACCTTCTCAGGAAAGTGCCTTGGGGTCACTTTTGTAGGGTCAGCAGCTGGGATCCCTCTTTAACTGCAGCCTTTACCTGTTTCCTCCATTTTCCACTAAATCCCACATTATGGGTTTGGTGTCAGGAACTGGAACATCCCAAATGACTGCCTCGACATAACCCGAAACTCATTCCTGGTGCTAGGATGTGAATCTAGGCAATTGATGCATCTCAAGCATTAGAAAATGATGAGAAGACAGAGCAGGGGGCTGAAAGCTCTTCTGAATTTCATTCATATGGCCTGTATTCTTCTGAAACATCAAAGGCAGGGGTCTGCTTAGGAGCAGCAGGCTCTGAGAGAGCAATTCCTTATGGAAATGGGGTTTATAATTAACAGTTCTGCTGAGCCATATATGTATTTTTTTTTCTCTCTTAGACTTTGATAATAATGTATTTATTATTGCTGCTGGATACAATTAGAATTTTTTTTTCTCCTGGGCTTCTCTGCTCTATGCCCTTCAAACCTGTTATTGTGAAAAAAATCCTGTCTCATACTTGCCTTTGCAGAGAAGCAGCAGAACCATTTTCTTCCATGCCACTACATACAGCTTTACAGGTTTTTATAAGTGAGAATTTTTCAGAAATGCAAAATATTTTCTCCAGGCTGACCCCAAGCTCACCAATCTTGGAGCTTCTCAGTCTCAGAGCTGGCTGGCTGCTATAGAGAAAACAAAACTTCATGCTCTCTCATGGTGAGGGAAAACCTACAGAGTGGCCACTGAAAAGTATCTATCCTGCATCCAGAGAGGACACAGTGAGGTTTGGTAGCCCAAAAGGAAGGAGAAGATTTGGCATGTGCTCACAAAACAAGCAATCGTGGATACATATGCCAGTGTTCTTGCAGCCAGATGCTTTGAAAGTGCAAAGAGTTTTGTTTTTTTTCTTCCTTCTCTCTGTATGCACTACCACTAGGGGACGTTTTGTCATCACGTATTGCTCCCTACCCAATTTTACTTTTCCTTTTACAGTGGGTCGTAATTTCTTTTCAGTCTTGGTGCACACCTACATCATGGAGTGAATGTCTGAATTTTGCCGGGCTTGTGGATGACCCAGTATCTCTGGAGCTGGGAAGTATTTATATTCCCCATTTCTCCAAAGAAGCCCATCTATCACCATTCCTTACAAACTGAGGCAGATGGTTATTTCACAGCTTGCTGGAGCACTATGAGAAAACTGAGAGCTGTCTCTCATTTTAGCATTAAGTGCTGAAGAGAGACACTGCTACTGGTTTTGTGAAGGTAGAAGTAATATACAACCACTGCAAATCAAAATGGAATGAACATGCACATAATCACAGAATCATTGGAGTTGGAAGGGACCTCTAGAGATCATCTAGTCCAATCCCTCCCCCCTACCAAAGCAGGTTTGCCTAGAGCACATTACACAGGTGGGTTATGAGTATCTCCAGAGAAGGAGACTCCACAACCTCCCTGGGCAGGCTGTTCCAGTGCTTTGTCACCCTCATCATCACCAGCAGTGATGCATGTTAAAGATTTTCTGAAAGAACAAGAATATCTTTTAGACTAAATAATTAGGAATCAATTGGCAGAACTCACATTTCACTCTCCTTTTCCATTCTTATTTGTCCTGGGATAACTGACTGGTTTAACTACCAGTTAACTATCAGTACCCACCCACCTACTAATATGGTTTGTTTCCTTCTCTCCAATACAGACAGAGCAGCTGGTGACCCTTTGGATTCTCTTCATTGTCACAATTTCTGGAAATGCCATTGTGCTCTTCTCTACATGGAGGAGAAAGCGAAAATCTCGAATGACCTTCTTTGTTACCCAGCTGGCAATCACAGGTAGAGTGTGGGAGGGGAAAGGGCATCCAAGCTTCACAGGAATCACTATTAAAATGACAAGATAACTGTAAGTTGAGTGGTGAAGAATTCAGTTGCCACCTAACATCTAGCTGCAGCTTACCGTAACACAGATGGATGGCTGCTTATCTTAAGGCTATCTGCCTCTGATCAAGTAAGATGTTGCTAGATGTAGTAGCATCTGTGTCAGATGCAGCAGCTGCAACTCATTGATTTCACTGAATCTTCCAGTTTGAATTTGCATCTACATTTCCCAGAAGTTATGTCCCCAGCTGTTGTCATGGAACTGTTTAGATTAAACTAGTTTAAGATGAATCCCTTGTGTTTTCTACTAAAACCCTTTCTAAAGTACTTCATAATGGTATTGATCCATCAGCTACGCTCTTGCATTAAAGAGTGAAAATAACTTCATATTATCTGGTTTAACCAAGTAAGGGAGATATAGAAATGTAAATGTGCAGAAGAATGTGTTTAGTTTTTGTTTTGTTTTAATGGAAAAGAAATATGTTGATCCAAGATCTTTTTTGTTTGTTTGTTTTGAAACAAAATGGAGAATGTACAGAAACCTGGTTTGTAAAAATGTCAATAGCTCAGCAACTTGGAATGGAAACGAGAGCATAAGCAGCACATTGTTTCTCTGTGGTCTTGAATGGATTGAATTTGTGGGGTTTAAAGTTTCCCAAGGGAAAATATGTGCTGTTTCTATAACAGTGTCTGCTACTAATCCCTACTTACAAGCCAGATGTTTGTGTATATAGGATATATTTATATGCTTGCTGATGGTTTTTTTTGGTGGGGTTTTTTTGTTTGGTTGGTTTTGGTTTGGTTTGTAAGATATGGTAGCAATTAGAGCACTTTTCCACTAAAAAGCTATATAATATGTGATTTTCCAGCAATATTGCATCCTCCTTTGATGTCTGCTTAAACCGGAAAATCAAATGATTACATTCGCCAGTTTTCTACATGTATTACCTGCAAGTAAACAAACTCCCGCTGATGTTGTCAACCATATCTGCCCAGGATTTTGTCCCATTTGAAGAATGATTCTCAGCTGAAACAGTTAGACCAAGGTGTGCAAAGTGATGCAAAGGGTTTGTCCTGTAGCTACAGGACATGTAAGAGTTATTACAAGGTGAGGAGGTAAAGGTTTGCAGTGACTCCTCTTCTTAAGTGCTGACAGCTGGTTTTCTTATTTGCCTGTGAGTCAGCTGTAAAAAATGGTTTCACTTCTTTTTTTAATCATGACTTTTGTGTCACTTCCTTCATGTGCCAGCAGTATTTTTTATCAGGTAAGGCATGTTGATACAGCCTCAGAGCACACTTTGGGAGCATCAATCACAGACCAAGTGTTACAGTGTTCACAGGAGGTGCAAAATAGCTAGTCTGTGCTCAAAGAGCTCCCAGTGTGGCTGAATATGTGGAAGATGGTAGAAGGTAAGCAACCGAGCAATACTATGGGAAAAGAACACAACTGAAGCTCCAGATGGACACCATCCATTTTCTGACTACTGTCATCAGGCAGTACCAAGGACAACCATTGTGAAAAGGGCTTTGAAATCAGGGAGGGTTGAAAATGGCCCTGTGTCCATTTGTCATGGAAGTCACAAGTGCTGTGCTTGCTGCAAAAGCAAAGGCACAGGTAATAGAACATGGGTCCTAATAGGAAGAGCTCAACTAAACAGCAAAGAATCTTGTCCTAGAAGAAAACAAATGTTTTTACTGCAGCAGAGAAAGAACCAGCAGAAGTGTGGTGGATAGAGAGGGGTTCAAGTACCACTTAAGTGAAAGGAAGGGAAGGCATTCAAGTGCAGTTTTGAGGCAGTTTTGGAATACTCAGTTGCAAAGACAAGGCAAATATTCCATTAGACTTGGGCAGCAAATAGTGCTATACAGCTATGTTACAATATTGACTGAGGTCCAAGTGCTCCACTTGCTGATTTTTTCTGACCTCTCCTACCTTAAAATTATCCCTGAGTTTTAAAATCAGAGCTTCAAGTGCCTAAGTCTGCTCCATATTACAGAAATCCACACACACAAAAAATCCTATCTGCAGTGTTAAAAGAAGTTACACCAGATTGAAGAGCAAGGCTGCTTACAAACACTGTTGACTTCCTTTTTTTTGTGTTGCAGCAGTTAGAACTCTAATTTATCTTCCTGCACCAAGAGTTCCTGTCAGTATTTTGGCACAAAGAAATTACTTCATTCTGAAATGGAGCCATTTCACTTTCTTCAAAAATAGTAATAAGAACAAAGCAAGCTGGAAACAGTCATAATCCTTCCACAACAATTTATGAGGTAGACAAAGAAGATTATGAAAACACTGGCTTGTCACATTGCTTTGACATGCTAGGCATATTTAAATCCTACCAACTAAAGCCTAATCTCCTGGCAAACAGTTTCTGCTTACTACTTCCATCTATTCTGTGATTCTTAAAATATCTATTATTTCTGCCCCTGTAGCAGAGAAGAATAATGGATATAGCTTTATCAATGCAGGCATTTCAAAGCTGTTGAAAAACGTTTTTGTCTGTTGATCTGTGGCTCGATAATTGAGTAGGGTACTCAATTCTCAGGTCTTCCCACTTCCTATATAGCCTTTGTGTTAGAATAATCAACGTATTCAAAGCAAATTGTGCATAACACATGAATAGGAAATGAGCATGGTTGTTCTCCTTGACTTGTTGCCAAACCAGATGCAGAAGAGAAGTAACTAACTGGTTGAGGCTTCTTTCAACACCACCAGATTTCAGTGGCTCAACCCACTCATAATATTCAGAGGTGAGTCATACTGATCCCTTAGTATGCCATAATTTAATGTGGTGCTTGAGGCTGGAGACATCTATAAGAATGTGAGTAATCCCTTCAGTCTGCTTAAAGATGTCACTGAAGCCTGGATTCAGAATATTTCATATTAAATATATACCTATATAATGCTTGCATCAGTACTGCATTTAAGTCTATGTTTAACTCTCAGCACACACATAAATCTCTGAAATTATCTGGGAATTAAGCACCAGAAAATCAGTGAAGAGTTAACAGATGAGTTAAACAATAGCACTAATCACTCAGCATCAGCTAATTTAACAAAGAGGAACATTGTCATATTTGCATTGTGTTCAATTTGGTTTTGGGCATATTCCTCTTTTGTAAAAATGTTTTTCTTTGAAACAAACTCATCTGTGAAGACTGAAACTAAAGCTGGGTTTCCTACAGATTTCTATCTGCAAGGCAGTTTGGTTACTCAGAAACTGTAAACTCTGAAGATTACCCTGTGAGGGAGGTATTTCTAAACACTTTTTCCCAAATACATCTCATTCTGAGTTTAGCACAAGTTGTGCTCATGGCATAGCTATCTCTCCCCGCAGGAAACCTCTCACATCTCCCCCTTCTTGATGTCATTTCACATAACTTCAGAGTCTTAGTGTCTTTAAGGTCTTTGCCTTTGATTGAATTCACTGAGTGGTTCAAAATCAAAGAGTGGAATCTGACAGAGAGGTGAGTTCACAGGTGCTGTATCACTCTGGAAATTTTCAAGCAAAATAAATTTTTTTTCAAAAAGATGGTTTGTCCACACATTTAGAGCTGTTTAGATCAGCTCTACGAAATAAAAACCTCCTTAGCTCTACCTCAAAATGTAAAAGCAGTGGACACAAGCATATATAAAACACTGTTATTTGAGTAGAATTGGATGAGAAATGTCATTTATTGGCTAAACAGTCCATTCAATAAAAACTGCTATAAAAAACTGCTATTTTTGACTAATTTTAAAACCAATCAAGCAATACATTGAAAAAGATCTGCTGACAAGTATTTTCCTTCTCATTATTCTTCATCCAACTTGAACTACTACTAACAGAGGAACATATTTATGTTTCTTTCAATGACCAAATGTGCAGAGTTTATTGAAGTTTTTCCCTTCAACATTAATAACTGTAAATATGAAGCTGGAAATGTCAAGACCATTAGTTCTGTGAGTTTCTATTTCAACATTTAGCAGAAATCAGTACTTTAAGAACAGTGTTAGATTTTGCCTGTTCTTAAGGGTAGAAATACCTGTAGGTACTTTACTGCATGCCCGATTTTAAGCTGTAGGCTGATAGATTTTGTGGAAATACATAATCATTTACGTATTTCTGTGTCTGTAATGAAAAGAGAAAATAAAAACATCAGTTAACTTCTGTGGTAGCTTACATATAAACAGAAAAACAAAAGACAGCTTGTAGAAGTATTTAGCTCCAGTGGTAAGTACCAGATCCTAAGGGATGACTTGAGAATGACATTAAATAGACAAGGAGGTATTTTTAAAAGTGTCTTTTTATATCACTATCACCTTCTTCAATTGCTCCCAGAAAGCTGGACCACAGAAAGCCTTGGTCCATAAACACCTGCACTTATTTTTTTCAGTGTTTAGTAAAAAACCAATACACCAAAAATTTGCTGCGAGATGGTTATGTGAGGAAATAAGTGGAAATGAACCCTATTAAAGCAAGGAGTGTTTATTTTCTGTGCTGCTTCTGCTCAGAGAGAGCATGGTTGTGGGACCAAAACAAACTAGACTCAGCCACTGACTTCTGGAATGACTTTGGCTAAGATGACTGAAGGAAGAGTCTACCAACTAGTCTGCTAGTTAAATGCTCTAAATAGGTGCATCTAACTCTAGTACTACAACAGCTGGACAAACACACTAGAAGTTGTCCTTTCTTTCTTTTTCTTCTTTTTTTTTTTTTTTTTTTTTTACACTAAAACCACTACAGCATTGACTGCTTTAATGAACTGTGCTTGTCCTTCACTATTTTTATTCCCTGTCTATGCAACTTGAAGGAATAAAAATGACTTGTTACTCCCTGATCTATAAAAAAGCTTAACATAATAACACCATTGCCAAAATTAACATGTAGGACAATATTAACAGCTAATTGTCTCCGTTCCAGCTTTTCATCTGGCAAATGGTACATGTGATACTTCTGCACTTCAGAGAAATCATACATATGAATTCATCAGTTTTAGAAGTACCTTAGACATCACAATGATTATGAGCATTGGAAGTTAATTGCATAGAGCAAATTAGCAGCTAACTCAGCAAGTCACCTTAATGGAGGTGGACTGCTGGCAGCCAAAGAGCCCATACAATTTCAAGTTATACTGGAAAACTTATATCTTGCCAGATGGGTCTTGGCTAGAACCTGCCATCTGATTTACATGATTGCCCACCCAAGACACAGAAACTTAACACAGAATGCTGAACTGAAATAGCATTTATTTCAACAGTTCCCATAAATCTGTGGCTTTCTGGCCTTTCCACATCTCTGTTTTCTAATAATTTGTGGGGGAAAAAAGTGAAGGCTGAGGAAAGGAAAGAGGAATGTGCTTTTTTTTGTTGTTTCTTCTTAACAAAAGGAAATGTCTCAATATCCTATCTGCAGAAAATAAGACTTGGAGGAAGTTACGATTATACTGCACAGTTCACTGATAAAATTGAAAGCAGGATATCTGCATTTCTTGTGTTCATTATGCCCTAAAAGCTTCTGAAAAATGTAATATACAGTAAGGAAAGTCTCTGTTAGTGGATCATCTATGTTCTACACTATGTGTTCCCATCACTGCTGAAAAGAATATGTCAACATTGGACATCAGGAAAAATTTCTTCACTTTAAGGGTTGTTAAGCAGTAGAACAGGCTGCCCAGAGAGTTAGTGGAGTCACCATCCCTGGAGGTATTTAAAAGACATATAGATGAAGTGCTTAGGGACATAGTTTAGTGGTGGGATTAGCAGTGTTAGGTTAATCATAGAATCATAGATCAGAAAATGGTAGGGGTTGGAAGGGACCTCTGGAGATCACTGAGTCCAAACCTCTGCCAGAGCAGGATCACCTAGAACATGCCACACAAGGACAGTGGTTGAATCTTAAAGGTCTTTTCCAACCAAAATAATTCTATGATTCTATGAAAATTGGGAAAGAAGAGTATCATTTGTTAATATTCCTTCAAGCACTGAAATTTTCTGCAGTACCCAACGGCAGCTAAATTCCCTGATTTTGGAAGCAAAGCAGCCTGATTCCCAAACACCTGACAGGAATTCCAACAACTCCACAAATCACCTGAATGTACACACAGCTTGAAAAACAGGGAAAGAAATACATTAGATCCACCTTTCCTCTGCAGGCTGCAAAAACTATAGCATTTCATACAACTGTTCATTTTGCATTCACAGAATAAATGAGAATCAATTTACCAAGAACAAAAATGGTCTCCAGGAGTAAACACAGGAATTATTATTCAGTGCATCCCATGAAACTGTGTTGAGTTGTCTGGACTGGGAGTGAGTAAGAAAATTCATTACATGGCTGCTTTTGTTGCATGGAGAAGAGGCAATCATTTTCCATCCTGATTCTGCCAAGAAGACTAATTCAGTAACTGGAAAACAACACAGGGCTTGAAGTTATTTATGTGTTAGTGTATCCCCCAAAACTGAGCCATAATGCAGAATAAGACAAATGTAGTCACTGACTGCAATACCCCGTGGTAACATGGCAAACCTGATTTGATATCCATTGCCACTTCTAGCAATTTAATACCACCTAACAGAAACTCAAATTTTCCTTTGAACTTAAACTCAGATTTGAAGATGATTCATGGTGCCTTAGATCATAATGAGTAACTTGGACACTGATGCTATACAATTCCAGTTTGGTATTATGAATCATATTTCACTCTCTTAGATTTCTTATGTGAACAGTCAGAAAGATTTCCATGTGTCTATATATACTCATTCTTGTTTGCATATATGGTTAGTCAACACTGGACTCAATCTTTCCCAAGGAAAATAAAAAATATCCAGTACAGGAATCCCTCTTAAAATGCATTTTCTCCAAAACAAAGCCTCACATAGATGGGGTAAATCATGTAATGTCCTCAGAAGTTAGTCAATGAAACCAGAAGAGAGCATTAGCATCAATATTGAGCAGCAGAAAGAAGTTTTATGCAGAGGAGACATAGTCTCTTGAGGGGCTCTCTCCAAGGGCTCATACAGCCAAAGGGAAATGATCATGGAAAAATGAAGCAAATTTCTTGTTTTAGAGGTGAAATCATGAGGCTAGAGGTCTGCACAGAGAACCTGGCATCCTGAAAATACATTGCTTCAATCCAGTCTAATAGTGTGGGAACATTGAAATTTGAAATAGCGCACAAATATTTGGTCCAGTTGCACAACTTCCTTCTGTGGTTTAATGTAAAATAAACTGCTATTGTTGTAAAATGAACTCTCCTTGAAAAGATGAAGTTATGCTCCCACAAGACTGGGGCTCTTAGAGAAAAGGTGGCCTTGGAGGACTGGCAGTATCTGTGGAACTTTGCTATCTGCAATCTAAGGCAGTTGGATTGCCTTTGCCTTCACCTTCTAGAGAATTGGAGTCAAGGAAGTGTGTTAGGAGAGACAAAGAAACAGCAATGGAGCTGATCTTGATGCAGTAGCCAGAGAGTTTTAGTCTAGAATATGGTACCCCCTAAAGCAGGCTGGTTAGTGCCCCACTAAGTAGCTCTTGTGGCAATGGGACTCTCCAAGAGTGTAGAAATGAGCTGTAGGTTTCCAGACATCTACTTCTACTTTAGTTTCCAATTCCAAACCAAATTAAAAGTGTTTTTAACCAACCTGTGCCCAAGATTGTGTACTCTCTATCTTGCCTAATGCTCATGTATATCAGATGGCTTTTAGATGAACACAACTTTCATGTTTTCTGTGACTCTCTGCACTGTAGCTCACCGCAGTTGGAAAAAGTAGACCTGGCACGAGAGGAAAAGAAGCTGAAATGCTGTATCTATAACTGGAGCACAATGTCCCTCCCATTAGTAGAAATATAAAGATAATGAGCTCTTCAAATTTGCTACTGGAAGCAAGAATGGTCATCTACTTAAAAACCCTGTAATGATTGTTATTTATATAGTCTGCTTTAATCTTATGAATGCGGGAACAGGATGCCTATGATTCATGGCTTGTAATTATTAATGCAATAGCAAACTGCTAGGCAGACATCCTTAAACCAGCATTTTTCAGCCTTTTGTCTCTCAGCAATGGTCTTCAGATCTCTTGCAGGTAGCAAAAAACCACTCTGCGGTATGGCTCCATATATAGACATGAGGTCCCCGCAGAAAGGAGAACTCATGCAAAAACCCTCTTCTTCCCTCAATGTACAACATCTTAATACTGAACTAAATTGTTCTGGAAGGGGACAATTTGTGTGTTCATCATTCGTAAGTGCTCAGAGCAGGATTTTCAAAGTGCCTAGAGATATAAAATGTATCACCTCTGCAACTGCAAAAGAGCAGACACACTCTCTTGGCTTGACAATAGCTCCAGTACTAGTTTCAGTGTAGGATATGGTGGGTGTCACGGTTAAGGGTCAGGGCGGTCCCTTAGACCTATAACAGATGCTCTCTGTTAACCACCTCCTTCCCCAAAGGGGAAGAAAAAGGGAATAAGGGAGAGAGACTTAGTGATTAGAAAAGGAAACCAAAACAGCTTTGATGAAAATTAAAATAATGAAAATTAAATTAAAATTAAAATAATGATAATAAAAATGGAATATATACAAATATATTACAAAAACAGTATTGAACCCAACCCCCCTGATGGTAATTATAACACCGTCATCACTGATGCTGTAGCAGGCACCAGGAGAGTCCCAGACTGGGCCCACCAGCAGATGGGAGCTCTGTACAGGTGCTGGCTTCTGGTACTGGATTCAGGAACACACCGATGGGATCAAAAGTAGAATGGACAGAGCTTCCTTGGATGCTTCAAGGAAGGAACCAAAAGAGGACCCAAGCCAAGCCAAGCAAAACTGGCAAAGCTGGCAAAGCAGTCCAAGAGGGCAAAGAGACGGAGCAAGAAGAGAGACCCTAGACCATCCTGATCCCTCAGCTTTATACCAGATATGACATATATGGGATGGATACCTCGTTGGTCAGTTTGGGGTCACCTGCCCTGTCTGCTCCTCCCTGCAGGTGCGGCCTTTCACTTTCTGCACCCCCACTGTGGTACACAAGATCCAGCAGTGGCCTTGGTCTGCACACCAATCCTTGGTAGTAACTCTAACCATGGAGTGTTATCACTGCTAGTAGCAAACACTGTCTGTGAAAACAGACTGCTAACTTCAGACAGTGCAGTTAGTTAGAAGAACTGAGCTGAAAAGTAAAATCACTGAACAGAATTAATTCTGTTCTCACTCAAACCAGATCATGTGGGTTTTTTTCACCTTGCACAGGACCACTGGGACCCTGAGAATTTAACAACAAAGATGACATGACCTCATTTAATCTGCATCTCCATTGCTACAACACTCTCAAAACAGAGTAATGATAGTCACAGAATCATAGAATGGGTTGGATTGGAAGTGACATTAAAAGATCATCTAGTTACAACCCACCTGCCATGGGCAGAGATACCTTCTACAAAATCAGGTTGCTCAAAGCCCCATCCAGCCTGATCCTGAACACTTCCAGGGATGGGGCATCCACAGCTTCCCTGGGCAACCTGTTCCAGTGTCTCCCTGTTCCAGTGTCTCACCACCCTCACAGTAAAGAATTTCTTTCTTATATCTAGTCTAGATCTACTCTTTTTCAGTTTGAAACCATTACCCCTCCTCCTATCACTACACTCCCTGATACATGCTCTTTAACTTTTACTTTGTGGAGACATAACATATTTTCTGTAGAGATGTGGATTCCCGTACAAAGAATTTGAGTCTTTTGTTATATAACCTTTAGGGACTTAATAGGCTTTAGTTCACAAATCCCCCTGCTTCTAAACCAGAGAAAAACTAGCTACAGTACACAACGATTATTCCTTTGCAGCATGTATATATAGTTATGTTTAAAATCACAAGCAGGCACTAGACTTCTGTTCCTAAGCCACCCAGGAGAGCCTGTGAATGCCATCCCTAAGGCTTGAGCCCCTGGACACTCCCTCGGTGGAAATAATAATATTAATGGAACATCTTGAGACAATCCTGTCTTCCAAAATTCACCCCAGATCATACATTTTTAAACTAATATGGAATCAGTTGTTCTGTTTGCTTTTCCTGGCTAATAAATAATTTCTGAAATTATTAAAAAGATAATGAATTTATGTTAGATGCCCTATATTTGTACTAAGGCACCATCTTCTGATTTCAACAGACATACACATAGCCTAAACTTAATTCCTCTTACCCACCTACAGATTTTCACATAGGAGATCCACATTTACTATTTCTATTATTTTAAAAGGACCTGCCATTATTTCAGATCCTCACATACAAATGCTTTTCCTGACTAGACATCTGTACAACTACAGTGAAAGCCTTTCCTTTCAATCAGCTTTTGCTGGTAGCTTTTTCACCCCTTTTACCTTCAATGCAATTTCTCTAACGTTGTACAGCTAAATTACTGAGCTATCACAGCTCTGCTGATACCAGCAGGGCTGTGTGCAGATTATAAAGGTTTGCCTGGCTGACTACAGCACTTTTGAGGGCTGCAAGACAAAAATGCAATGTGATCTGGTCACATGCGCTAGAATGACCAGAATGCATTTGAAAGAAAAAGCAAAAAGAACAATGAAATTCTAATCTTAGTGACTTTTCTAGATAGCTTAGTGAAATGTGAATTAGGCAAATATCTTCAGACACCGTCTTTCTCTTATAGCTGGACATTTGAGCACTTTGGTGACAAGCTACATTTGCAGGTCTTTGAGCCAAAAGGATTTTAATCCGTGACCTTCTTCACCTGAAGAAGCCACTGTTATTTGGGGCATTACACCTTTTGCTTTATACAGCATCATTAATTAGCAGGAAGGGTGGAGGGAAAATGCTGTGTTAGCTTCTTGCCATTTGTACAGAAGTAAGTCTAAAGTATATGGCTCAGCATCAGTCCTGGGAGACAGAATGGGACATATCTGTTATAGAGATAATTAGATTAAGTTTCATGACTGCATTTTTGCACACTGGTGTACATTTTAGTGATTTTTCATGTCATATACTTTAAGCACCTCACTGTAGGTATGTAAGATACAAAGTCACTCTCCCTCTGCTCTATTTATAGCCAACAGAGTGAAACTCTCTGAGCTGCTTTAGATCCTCTGAGCTAATTTAGATCCTCAGAGTTGACTGTATAAATCCCTCTATTGTTCACATGTTCATATGTCAGGTTTACTATTTGTCTTTGACAGCTAAGAACCTAATCTTCCACTAGTTCAGTCAGACCTCAGAAGGCTCTGACTCAAAACCTATAAACTAATACCAAGTTTTACAAAGAAGGTATTTCTCAGTGCTTTATTTATTTATTTACTTTTAAGTGCAGCAAGGCATAACAACATGTTACTTGATGGAAAACACTTGATTATCTATTTTGTGCTTAGATCTGTTTCTAACTGGCCATATGGAATTTCATAGAATCATAGATGTTAGGGGTTGGAAGGGACCTCTAGAGGTCATTGAGTCCAACCCCCCAGCCAAAGCAGGATCACCTAGGGCATGGTGCACAGGAACGGATCCAGGCGGGTCTTGAAAGTCTCTAGAGAAGGAGACTCCACAACTCCAACAGCCTGTTCCAGTTCTCCGACACCTTCACATTAAAGAAGTTCCTCCTCATGTTGAGATGGAACTTTCTATGCTCAATTTTATACCCATTTTTCCTTGTCCTATTGGTAGGCACTACAGAAAAGAGATTGGTCCCTTCCATTTGACACCCACCCTTCAAATATTTATAGACATTAATAAGATCGCCTCTTAGTCTTCTCTTCTCAAGACTAAACAGCCCCGGTTCTCAGTCTTTATTCACAGGGCAGATGCTCAAGTCCCTTAATCATCCTTGTGAGTCTCCAGTAGATCCCTGTCTCTCTTAAACTGGGGATCCCAAAACTGGACACAGTATTCCAGGTGTGGTTTAACTAAGGCAGAGTAGAGGGGGAGGAGAACCTCCCTAGACCTGCTGGACACAGTTTTCTTAATGCACCCCAGGATGCCATTAGACTTTATGGGGCTGCAAGTGCACATTGCTCTCCCTTGGATAACTTGCTAACCACTCCAAGGTCTTTCTCCGTGGTGCTGCTTTCCAGCAGGGCAACCCCTAACCTGTACCAGTGCCTGGTATTATTCCTCCCCACATGCTGGACTCAAAACTTGTCCTTATTGAACCTCATGAGGTTTACCTTTGCCCAGATCTCCAGCCTGTCCAGGTCACATTGGATAGCAGCACAGCATTCTGGTGTGTCAGGCACCCCTCCTAGTTTCGTATCATCAGCAAACTTGCTGAGGGTACACTCTATCCCCTCGTCCAGGTCATTGATGAAGATATTGAACAAAACTGGACCCAGTACTGATTGCTGGGTAACAACACTGACCCCAGGCCTCCAGCTTGACTCTGTGCCACTGATCACAACCCTTTGAACTCTGTTGTTGAGCCAGTTTTCAATCCACCTCACAGACAAATTGTCTATGCCACATTTCTTGAGTTTTTCTACCAGGATGTTATGGGAGACAGTATCAAAAGCCTTATTGAAGTCAAGGTAAATGACATCCACTGCTCTCCCTTCATCTACCCTTCATCTACCCATTTGGTCATGTCTTCATAGAAGGATATCAGATTAGTCAAGCAGGATTTCCATGCTGGCTACTCCTGATAACCTTCTTTTCTTCCATGTGGTTAGAGACGGCCTCCAGAATGAGCTGCTCCATCACCTTTCTAGGGATGGAGGTGAGGCTGACCAGTCTGTAGTTGCTTGGGTCTTCTCTCTTGCCCTCTTTGAAGACTGGAGTGACATTGGCTTTCTTCCAGTCTAGGCTCTGCCCAAAAGACAATTTCTTCAAGTGGGTTCTGGGAAAAAAAGTGTAGCTTAATTGAACAAATGTTATTTCAAACCTGTGCATTAACGCTACAGCTCCATGAGGAAACCTTTTCAGCGCAGATAACTGCTGTGCTCTGCTGTGTTAGTGGAAAGGACAACTTGAGATTACTGAAGTATGCAATGTAGTTATGGACGCATTTTAGCAGCTCATTCTGTTTCTGCACACATTTAATATATACATACACACACATAAAAAACCAACCAACCAAACCAAACAAAACAAAAAACAAACCAACCAAACCAACCAACCAACAAAACAAAATAAACAAAAACCCCAACCAGAATAAACAAACAAACAACACACAAAAAACCAACAAAACAAAACAAAAACAAACAAACAAACAAAACCAACAAAACAAACAAACAAAAACCCAACCAACCAACCAAACAAACAAAAAAAAACCAAGCCACAAAACCAAAGTGGATAAACTGAGGTGGCTATACTCCATAGTCCAAACTTTGGAATCCAACATAAACCTGCAGGTAAGTAATATATTTATCCATTCCTATTAAATTAGGGAGAGAGTAGTGAGAAAGAGAGAAGAGTGAAAAGCTGCTTAACAAGAATAGTCAAATTATGATGGAAATTACATCTGGACAACCCTCCAAACACGTTCACTTCCAAGTCAGACTTTCTGCTACTTCTTAAGGAGCAGGGATAGCAACACTGAAAAGCAGAAGCAGTTAGTTGATCATGCCAGTTTCTTAGACTGAGAAGTTACTGATAATGAAGAGATGCATTTTTTCTTGCAAGATGTTTGTATTTTTACTGTAAACTAGCAGAAGAGAAAGGTAGACAAAATATTATCTGAACAAGACAGAAGCCTGCAAACCAGAAGTGGGGAATAGGGGGTATTCAGCATGAAAAAACACTTTGTTGTAAAGCTGTAGGAACCTGAAGAAACATGACTAAAAGGAGTTTAACTATTTCCTAAAAGGAAAAGAAAAATCAGTATTTTATGTGTGCATGTGTGTCAATATTTTTACAGAGTCATTTAAGAACTTCAAGAAATAATGTTAACAGCAAAAAGTCAGATCCCATCCACAGGATGTACCAGGACAGCTTTTCATCTGCTGGGTTATTAGTATAACCTTAACTATGGAGATGAGTAGCACGTGTCTACATTTAAGATAGTTTTCTTCTATGGATGGATATTTTCTAGTCTTGAATGGAAGAACTGATTTCTATCTGTTTTCCTTTCCAGCTCATATAATGGATGCCACATGTGGGAGGGATGGAAAGCCTTCTTAGAATACTGCTTTCCAATGCTACATAGATAGGGATTTCATAAACACTGGTATTCTAATGCATTGTGGGATTGCTGGAGTTACTGCTATAGAATCATAGAATCATTTAGGTTGAAAAAAAACTTTAAGATCATTGAATCCAGCCATAAACCTAACACTGACAAGTCCACCACTAAACCATGTCCTACTGTAGTTACTAAGTCCAGAAAAACAATTTAAGGTACATTAAATGTGATAATTTCATTTAGGGAATTATCTCTCCAGTGATATCTAGTAAATTAATCTAAATTCCAGTTGTTGTTCAGTCTTCTTTATTTTAACTAAACACACAAAAGAATCAAAAATCAAGGGGATATTCTGTCTTATTTAAAGTATTTACTCAAGAACTGCAAGCCTGTGGACCTTTCTTCATGGAAGTCAGTAGCAGATCAACTCTGAAAGGACAGAAAAGCAAAAATGGCTTTTTCTGTCAGCCCTAGCATAGAATCCAGTGTCAACTTTGTATATAACCCTGGAAAAGAAAGGATCTTCCAGTGTTTTGTTCATCTCTCTGAACTAAGGATACCATGTCACCTCTTCCATCTTTCATTTACAGATTCAATTCAAATTTGGGTTCTGGGATTTCCCTGATGGAAGCCCTTGCAGGCACACAACAAGCTTTACACATTTTGAATACTGGGTCTGTTAGATGGTACAGCCCATTTGGAATTAAGTCTCACAGTACTGGCTGCACAGGACCCATGAAAACTGCACTACAGCACTGATCCACTTGTGCAATGTATGCATTTCCAATTAGAGATTTCCAATCTCTAATCAACCTCTCTGATGGTTTTTTACAATGCTGTGATACGCAAAGTACCTGTGAACCATCAAATAAGTTTCTTTGTGTCAGAGTGATTAGTGGCAAATCTCATTGCTCTAAATCAGAAATTCTCATGAAATTTTAATGCACAAAAAACAACACAACAATAAAACTACCCACCTGAAATCTTTGCTTTGCAGAAGTGTCTAATCTAATATTAATAAGTGTTAACCACATCAGCTGCACATCAACCTAGTTTCTCTGAAGGAGCCTGTCATAATATTATGCTGCAAAATCTTATCCCTCTCAAACACTGAAGCTTCTTAAACAAAAGTAGTGAGTTCTGTACCTTTGCAACCTTGTTGTAGGTGAAGTCTCTAAAACTCCCTGAGTGGGCATGTTAGCACTTATAGCTTGGCAAGTTATCTGGAACACCACAAATATGTTTTTCAGCAAGTACCTTGCAATTGACAAGTTTGCCTTCCATGCAGGAAGTAAACCAACTGGGTTTATTCAAAATATGGCACCTTTTTAATCACTCAGTTGTTTCTCAAAAGCACTTATTATCTCTCCTACAGCAAAAACTTGTTCAAACAGAAGTTTTGAGTTGTGTGGGCGTGTAGCAACACAGATAACAAGGATCTGGTTGTAGAGAGGGTGAGACAGAGGTTGAATCTTGGCCATCAGCAGAGAAATAAATCAGCAGAGAAATGTTTTGCACTATGTCTGAGGCAGGGGAGCGTGAGCATATAGTATCTCAAATATGTATTTTCTGTCAGTGATGGAATTCAAAACATGTATTCTACTCTAAAGCTGGCTTACTGTAAGCACATACCACCCCCAAAGACATGTTGCATGGAGTAGCTAGTGTACTTAAGGAGGAAAAGGTTGTGATACAGTTTACTCATTATGAATGGGAAAGTATATTCCACTAATACACTGAGAGAGAAAAATTATTTCCCTCTTGGGGGAAATCATATGCCAATAGAGAAGTTATTTGGGATCTTGAAGCCAGCTGAAAAAATAATATGTTGACAATTTGATACTGGATAGATTGGTGGCTGTTGTCTGTGTGAAGGTCTTGGATATTCCAGCATATTCTGCATGCTTTATAACTGTGCTTTACAGAAAGAAATTGTGGGCTACAAAACCTGGACCCTGTAGACAGCATAAAGTTAATACTTCATTTGCAGCAGAAATAGGCAAGGTAGACAAAAGGCGAATCACAGCAAACATTACAGAAAAAAAAAAGTCAACAAGGAGAAGAACACACTGAACCCAGGGCAGCTGCAATGATGGGAAGAGTCCCCAGCATGCTCTGAGGATTGGCAATACTCATTCAGCTGCTAAATGCTACTAGCAAGTATGGTTGCTCTCCTCTACATGGGGAAAGCTGCAGGCCACCTACACAGGGTCTGATTTTGAGAGAAAGCACATCCTCAGATGAACTCCAAATTCCTTAGATAAGGGGGTAAACTCACATTACATTCATGGATGTTGCTGAGAAAAGGGTGACCTCAGAAGAGGGGAAGACATCTGTTTAGTATACCCAGAAACTAAAGCAATATGCCACTTCCTCAGTGAACATCAAGATTGTCTTTAAAATAGAATCATGAAATCATAAAATCATAGAATACCAGGTTGGAAGGGACCTCAACTTTTCTTGGCAAAAGCACAATCCAGACAAGGTGGCCCAGCACCATGTCCAGCTGGCTATTACAAGTGTCCACTGTTGGGGACTCTGCCACTTCCCTGGGGAGGTTATTCCAATGGCTGATTGTTATCACTGTGAAAAAAGTTTCTCTTGTGTCCATTCAGAATCAAAGAATCATAGAACTGTCAGGGTTGGAAGGGACCTTAAAGATCATCTAGGTCCAACCCTCCTGCCATGGGCAGGGACACCTCCCACTAGAGCAGGTTGTTCAGAACCCCATCCAGCCTGGTCTTAAAAACTTCCAAGGATGGGGCCTCCACCACCTCTCTGGGCAACCTGTTCTGGTGTCTCACCACCCTCATGGTGAAAAATTCTTCCTAATGTCTAACCTGAATCGACCTCTCTCTAGTTTTAATCCATTCCCTCTAGTCCTATCACTGCCTGACAGCCTAAAAAGTCCCAGCTTTCTTGTAGGCCCCTTTAAGATACTGGAAGGCCACAATAAGATCTCCTTGGAGCCTTCTCTTCTCCAGACTGAACAATGACAACTCTCTCAGTCTGTCTGCATAGGAGAGGTGCTCCAGCCCCTTGATCATCCTCGTGGCCCTTCTCTGGACACATTCCAGCACATCCATATCCCTCTTGCAATAGGGGTTCCAGAACTGGACTCAGTACTCAGGTTAGGTCTCACGAGAGTGGAGTAGAGGGGGGAGAATCACCTCCCTTGACCTGCTGGCCACACTTCTTTTGATGCAGCCCAGGATACGATTGGCTTTCTGGGCTGCAAAAGCACACTGCTGGCTCATGCTGAGCTTCTCATCCACCAGTACTCCCAAGTCCTTTTCTTCAGGGCTGCTCTCGAGCCAGTCACTGCCCAGCCTATAT
>JAAGNO010018709.1:37766-58951 GCA_033439905.1 Ceryle rudis | reverse complement strand
CCACCAGCACAGTGGCCCTTAATTCATCCTGTTTATTACCCAAGCTGCGTGCATTTGCATAGAGGCACTTCAGCTGGGCTGTCTGTATCACCCTCTTGTGCAAATGCCCTTTGACCCCTAGGGGGGGTCCCAGTGCACCGTCACTGGCTTTCCTCAAGGTAACAAGCTGAGAGCCCTTAGGACTCCATCCCTCAGCCCCTGATGTGCTACCTCACTGTTTGTCACAAGCAAGCATGGTATTATTAACCCCTTCCCCCTTCAAATCTAGTTTAAAGCCCTATCAATAAGCCCTGTCAACTCCTGCCCCAGAATCCTTTTCCCCCTCTGGGACAAGTGTATCCCGTTAGATGCTCACAGCTCCAATGCTTCATACACTGAGCCATGATCATAAAATGCGAAGTCCTGTTGACGACACCAATCCCGGAGCCATGAATTGACCTGTTGGCTCTTCCTATATATACCGTCATCCATAGCCGATGTCAGAGGGATGGAGGAGAACACAACTTGAGCTCCTGATCCCTTTACCAGCTGTCCCAAGGCCCTGAAATCTCTTTTAGTTGATTGTGAGCCTCTTATTGTTACATCATCACTTCCTACCTGAAAGACCAGAAGCGGGTAATAGTCTGAAGGACTTATAAGGGTGGGAAGTTTACCTATGATGTCCTTTACACAGGCACCAGGGAGACAGCAGACCTCTCTGTGGAGCAGGTTTGGTCTGCATATCGGGCCCTCCGCTCCCCCCAGTAGGGAGTCACCTACAACAATGACCCTTCGATTTCTCTTATTAGGGTCAGTTTTAAGGGTTGGCCAAATGAGAGTTGACCTTGGTGGCTCTACTGGCTTTTGTGAGCCCTCAACCTTGCTCTCAATCGTTTCCTCCTGCAGAGCCCCATACCTATTTTGCAATGGCACTGTAAGCGATGAGCTTATTAAAGGAACACACTTGTTCTTTTTGTTCCGTTTGTTTCATCTGGCAGAGACCTGCTCCCATTGATCCTGCTCAGGTGGGTTACAATGAGAACGCTGAGGGGTTTGCTGATGAGAGGCTATGGGATCCTCTGTCCCACTAGGATTTACCTGCCTAACTACAGAATCCTCTTCTCCACTAAGATTTACCTGCTGTTCCATTTTGTAGAAATGAGATTGTGGAAATAGTCAATTTCCTTCTCACTCTCCCTGATATTTCTCAATCTACTCACCTCCTCCCTGAGCTCCACCACTTCACCTTGGAGCTGTGCTGCCCAGCTGAGCAGGTCATTAATCTGCTCACACTGCACGCAGACATAGTCATCATTGACACCCATGGCCAGTGAAAGGCTGTGGCATTCCTCACAGCCTATGGCCTGGATACCAATATCCATTTGGGTGGGTGCTGGGAGCACAGTCTTCCTCCTCCAAGTAACCACCATCACTCCTTGAGCGAAGAAAGAGCTTTTAGTTGATTCCCCCTGCTTCGGATCCCTTCCTTAGCAGCCCTACCCTTGTGCTCTAGCAAGTGCCCTGCCCTGCTTCCGGCTTCTTTCCTCTCATGCCCTTTGCGCGCCAACCAGCGAGAAAGCTAGCTTTCTGTCCATGGTATGAGCGGTGCTTTTGGTTTCGCCGCATTTAAATCACCCACAGTTTCCCCGTCAATGCTCACAGGCACTTCACCCTCTCGGCCTCTCCCATGAGAGATGCCGAGTCCTTCTAGAACTCTCCTTCCTCCCTCGGGCTCCCCTGAGTTATGAATCCCCCCATCCACCTCAAAAAACAAGAAGGAAAAGAAGAACTCCAGTTGTGGAGTTTACCAGTCCCGGTGCTGCTTTCTTGCTGTCTGTGGTGTGAGCCCCAGGAGTAATTTGTACCCATTGCCCTTTGTCTTTTCCATGTGAATCCTTACTAAAAAGGAATAAATAGCTCCATTATTATTTTACCAGGTGAAACACAGCTCGTGGGCACATAAAGCCCTCTTTCCCTCTGTGGCCTTCACAGCTCCCAGATTTTGGGGACAAACTTACACTAGAAGATGTGCTATCTTTGTAAGACTGAGTATCTCCAGAACCGACATGGTTTGAGAGGAAGATACTCACTGGTACTGGGGTGAAAATGTTCCTTCTGTAGGAGATGAAAGATGACTTCAGGGAGAATATATGTGTCACCTGCCAGTCATCAAGCTTCCCAGCAAACTGTGCTCAGACACATGTCTTCTTTAACTAGAGAGAGAGTCAGAGTCAAATCAAAGAGGTGACTGACAGGAAAGCACAAGGTGTCAGCTGGACAGCCATGGCATTACCTCCGACAGAGTGCATCTCACTATAGTACAATGCATTAGAAGTATTAAAGCACTTCAGCTCTCACCATTTAGAAGTTATGAGCACAAAGGGCATTTGCCTTTTAATAATGTTTTTTATGAGCTGTCTGAGTGGTTTTCAAGCAGTTCAGTATCTTCTGCTGCATACCATTACTGCTGTATTTTCCAGAAAACTGCTTGGAAAAGGCAAGACTGAAAGTTACTGTGATCAAAGTGAAATTACAACACACAATTGCATTACTGTGAACACTCCACCCAGCTAATACAAATAGACTGGAAAAAATTGATTAATCCATCAGAAAAACAAAGTGGTGCTTCTAAAACTTACTCTTGCAGATTTAAGTAACTATGCTTCACTTACATGGTGTTTAATGTCAATTTAAATTTGAAGGGATGTGGAAAAGGAAATGGTTTTGAGTTCTTTTATTGGGCCTCATTGTGTGCAGATAATGTCACAAAAAAATATTTTGTTCTTGCTCAGGACTAATTTGATCATCCTGAAATGTCACGAACAAATGGACTACCTGCTCTTGCAAGACAGCATTGTGCAGTTTCAACTGTAATTCCAAATCCTTAAACACCCACTTGTTAGTATATCAAATACATTTTCAAAGAAGTGATTTGGCAGGTTAGTGTTATTTTCAGCAAACAACATTTCCACAGTGCATTTTTTATGCTTTGCAGAAAATGTTCTTGAAAAGATAGTGATGCTATGAATTCATACAATTGCTGGATTTATACAGTGGCTTATGTTCTTTATTTCTCCTAAGAGGTTGATAAAAATATTCACGTCCCTTCTTGGTTTGCCATTCATTGCTCCAGAAGTGGAGAAAGACACTTTGATCTGCATGAAGCTTTTTCCACAGAGTTATTTTTTTGTTGTGAATTGCAAATAAACACGAAAGTTCATATTCATTTGCTATTGCAGAAGACATTCCAATTTCAGAAGAACTTTGGTAGGAGTGCAAGAACAGTTGGCTTGATATTCCTATCATACTTGGCACATACTATGCGGCACAGGGAAACATGAAAAGCAAGAGGTGAACTTGGGGTTTTCTTTGGGGCCTCAGTGCAAAAGCAGACATTAGGATGGCTGATATTTTGATAACCTTTCCTGTGTCCCAGTGGTAGCTCTCAATATGCTTTGTAGATACAGTCAGCAGCCAATGACCAAACTATGTGGCTTTTATATTGGCATCAGTTGGCTCTTGCTGTGTCAATTTGTGCCAATTTATAGGAAAAGTTAATTCTTGTTTTGACAGCTACAGAACTGTTCTGTGGTCCTGAAGGACTGATTATGTTTTTCCTACCTTCAGCCTGTCTCAGACATTCAAATGCTAATGACAGTTGTGCTATGTTTGGTTTTTGTTTTTAATAAAAGCTGCTTGGTAGCCAAGCTGTAGAATCCCTTGGGTCCAACATTTCAGCATTAAGGGGGGAAGTGGATTTGTTTCTGAATTGCTTGGGAAACACATTGTCTCTACAAAATATGGGTTTTTCCTTGATTCCCTGCTGAAAGTGTGAGAGTTTGACTTCTGTTGATAAATGCAGGTAAGTGGTAGTTTTCTACCTGGCTTCTTTGTATGATAGTGGTAAATGTTGAGAGACAGGATTGCAGGAGCACGGTGCTGCCAGCAGTATGGCCATAATGACTGTTCTTTACTGAGTCATCATTTAGGCTTTGGTTAAATGACACGACTTTCAAACTTTTGACACTGGGTGTACAAATACATCGTTAACACCTTTTAGCCCATCACTTGCAGCATTTCTAATTGCAATTGAATGGAAATCATGCTGGAAAGGGACTCTGTATGCACTAAAAAGCACTGAAACAAAAATCTGTATTATGATGGTAGGGATTTTTTCAATTCCCTTCTTACATATTAAAGCAGTGATATTTATATATTATCTTAACTTACATTGTCTTTGTGCCACCAAGAATAGAATGCTTTTTCTTTCTCACATCTTCTCAGAAGGCTGCAGGACAAATTACCCATCATTTTCATGCTGCGATTCCTGACTTGTTGATCTGTGTGACTCATATTCATGTGTTTTACAGGCTTTCTGTGAGGAATCTTTTCCTGTAACTCCATTGCCTAGCTGGTTAACAAATGCTTACAAAGGTTTAACAGGATTTATGGAGTTCAGATCAAAGATATCACATGCGGCACCAGACTTATTTGTCCTAATCAGGCCAAATGCTTAGAAGTCCATTTTGACCAAGTTCAACCTAATTTTAGGACTGAAATCCAGACCATATGTAAGAAAATCTTCATCCTCTTCTGACATTGCAGTATATTTAATGGAAAGCAGCTCAGTATACATTTCCATATGCTGCCTTTTCCATCTGATGATTTTACAAGGCAATTGTCTGATGAATCTTACCAGTATACTTTCGTTCATGCTATCAGCAAACACCAAGGGGGACAAATTTAGTAAAAAAAAAAGACAGGAATAAACATTGTTCTACTCTTCTGTAATTGCAAGCCTAAGGTTGGACAAAATTTGAGATGCAGTGTGCAATAGCACTGCTTGAGCATCATGGGAATCCGATTTACAGTTTGCTGTGAGGTAAGAAATAAGGTTTTACTCCTACCATTCCTACTCAGACTAAAGTATCTACACCAAAAATATCTGTGCCTACTAAGACAGGATTGTAAGAAGTGCAGGTATTCAGTAACTATAATGACCAGAATGCCTGAACTACAGCAACAGACAATATTCCCAGGATAGTCGACATTTTTTCAATGAGAATAATCATGGAACTACTGTTGTGACCCAAGGTATGAACAGGTCAAGAACTACCGACCTGTCATCCTTACCTCTGTGCCTGGGAAGATCATGGAGCAGATTCTCCTAGAAAGCCTGATAAGGCACATGGAGGTCAGGGAGGTGATCAAGAACAGCCAGAATGGTTTCACTAAGGGGAAATCCTGCCTGACAAACCTAGTGGCTTTCTACGACAGAGTGACTGCATCAGTGGACAAGGGACGACCTGTGGATGTGTCCAGCCCTGGAGCACTCAACACAGGAAAGACACAGACCTGGTGGAGCGCGTCCAGAGGAGGGCCACAAAGATGATCAGAGGGATGGAACACCTTTCCTATGAGGACAGGCTGAGGGAGTTGGAGTTGTTCAGCCTGAGGAAGAGAAGGTTCCGGGGTGACCTAATAGCAACCTTCCAGTACCCGAAGGAGGCCTACAGGAAGGCTGGAGAGGGGCTGTTCACAAGGTCCTATAGTGAAAGGAAGAGGGGTAATGGGTTTAAATTAGAGAAGAGTAGATTTAGATTGGACATCAGGAAGAAGTTCTTTACATTGAGGGTGGTAGAGCAGTGGAATAGGCTACCCAGGGAGGTGGTTGAGGCCCCATCCTGGAGATATTTAAGCTGAGGCTGGACAAGACTCTGAGTAGCCTGGTCCAGTTGAGGGTGTCCCTGCTCACTGCAGGGGGGCTGGACTAGACCTTCAGAGGTCCCTTCCAGCCCTAGCCATTCTGTGATTCCATGTGATCTATCTGGACTTCGGCAAGGCCTTTGACGCGGTCCCCCACAACATCCTACTCACCAAGTTGGAGAGATACGGGTTTGATGGGTGGGCTGTTCAGTGGATAAGGAATTGGCTGGATGGACGCATCCAGAGGGTAGTGGTCAATGGCTCAAAGTCCAGATGGAGATCAGTGACAAGTGGTGTCCCTGAGGGGTCCGTACTGGGGCCTGTCTTGTTTAACATTTTTATCAATGATATAGACAGCGGGATCGAGTGCACCATCAGCAAGTTCGTGGATGACACCAAGCTGAGTGGTGCTGTCAATACACTAGAGGGACGGGATGTCATCTGGAGGGACCCGGATAAGCTGGAGAGGTGAGCCCAGGTGAACCTTATGAGGTTCAACAAAAGCAAGTACAGGGTCCTACACCTGGACCAGAACAATCCCCACTATCAATACAGGCTGGGGGAGGAGGTGATAGAGAGCAGCCCTGCAGAAAAGGACTTGGGAGTGCTGGTAGATGAGAAGCTGGACATGGCATCAGCAGAAGTCTGAAGAAGGGAGTATTTGAATGGCAATCAATTGCCTTTATTTTCCTGACTGTTGCATGATACAACCTGATTTTACAAGAAAACAGTTCTCTAACCAGTTCTTCAGCTTTGCAGGAGGAACCAGTGTTTCTGAATGACTAAAAGCACCTCTGATATGGGTGACCTGGTATTATAAGCCAAGTCTTCTTCCTTGCTCACCTTCCACCGCATTTTATGTGCCACTGCTGGCAGCATCTTCTAGATATCTTGCAAGTAACTTGTCCTACAGGTGTCCACAGAAGGTACATAACTTATTTCACCATCATCTGTGGAATAAGAGCAGAGGACTGAGTAGATTTTCTAGATAACATAGTCACAAATTTATTTCTAGTGCAGCAAATGCTTGCAAAGCCATGTGTCGTGTTCTCAGTGGAAAGCATAGGCCAAAGGAAGAATGGAAGTAAGGATGTAATGAAATGAGCTGCAGGGGTGTCTGAGGGAGGTAGGGCAGCTTCTCCCACTCTCTCTTGCTTGTGTCTGTGCTTGGGACAACCTGCCACTTCAGGAGCCCTAAGTACACTTAAATTTTAATTGCCTGCACCCTCAGGTCTGTAACAAAATGGGGGGTTACTAAATTGTGAGGCAAGTTCACAGAACTTTGACCCTCATTAGCTGACAGCCCATCAAGTGTGACATGGAAGAGCAGTGCAGTGGTAGCTGCCTCATCTCTTTAAAAAAACACAGACAGGACCTTATTCCTGTGACAGGGCAGTGATGCTGGTTTTATTTTTAAGAGTTTATCACTTGGTTGCAGGCAGGAGTTAGTAAACTGATGCTTCTGATGCTTCCAGAGGATGTGCTCTTTGGGGAGTGGTAGGTGATGGGAATGCACATGGTGAGGTCCAAAAAAACTGAGGCATGTGATATGCTTAGTCTTGATGAGGAACTCACACCCACTGCCTTACAAGATGTTGCTGTTGCTGCAGTGCTTTGTGCAGCTTGGTGCCATCAACAAAACAGAACAAAACATCCCTTGTTCAGATAGAATATCAGTCTTCAAGTGACATGAAAAAAAAGGGATGAAACTTCAGTAAGAGGCAGCTTCACCAAAATGTCATGGATCACCACATCCAATTTAATAGGACTCTTCTCATCAGGGAAAAAAAATGATCAAACTGCAGCTGAGATGACGCGTGGAGCCTTTTAAGCCACTTCGGTTTACCAGCAAACTGCTCTCCACTTCTGACAGAAAAGACTTTCAGCATCTCTAGGGTGTCTTAAGGGAAGAGTTGTGTCAGTGTTAATAAACAAACGATAGAGATAATTTCTTGCAGACTTGCCAGCACAGATTTTTGTCTTAACCTCCTTAGCTGTAACAAAATAAATATCCTGAAGTTTGCACAAGGTACATCCTTTTGGCAATGCCATCAAGTCAATGAATTTTTATGAATAGATTAACTGAGCCAGTTGTAACCTGTCTCTATTCCCATGCCAGATAACTAATTGCCTACATTGTTTTCTATAATGGACTTCTATCTCTGTGAAGGGTTTTTTGCCATGAAAATTTGAGTCACCCACAGCAACAAGCAGCCCACATTGAGATTTGTCCCTCCAAGGACAGTCTTTTTTACATTTTTGTGCTCATCAGTCATATGAGGCAGCACGTACCACCCAACTTTCTGTAACCACCTCCTGAACAGAGTGATTCCTGTGCTCAGATATATAGAGGCAATGCCTGCACTCAGTCATAACCATAAAAAATACAAAGGGATTTTGGTGAGCACGATCGATTAAATTGGTCTTCGGGGCCCAGGATTTTCGTAGGTTGGTTCAGTACCTACCGTATTTCCCAGCTGTAGACTCTGTAGATGCATTCAGAATTGTTGTGGTTGAAAGAGACCTTCAAGATCATTAAGTTCAACTGTTAACCTAGCACTGCCAGATCATCACTAAATCATGTCCCTCAGCACCACACCTACACCTCTTTTAAATACGCATGTTTTAGGTTCCTCTGGGAACAACAAGCTGCTTCTCCTTCTCAGTTGTTTTGTTGGTCTCTTAGATAATGTTTAAAAATGCTGTATTTTGAACTGCTAACAGGTTTGTAAAGGTAGATATTAGTTCTGCCTTTGAGGACTGTCTGTGACCATGGTGGTGACAGGGAGGAGGCAGCTGAAGCATTACAGGCCTGCCTGGTTCATGCAGCTCCAAGTTGTGAGAACTGCAACAGGCCATATTTCTCTCCCTCTGCAGCCCAGAAGAAGCCATCTTTCCTCTCTAACTCCCTCTAGTTTTCATTATTATTGAAGTCTCATGGAATTTTTCTTTTAAGTTAGCTTATAGAAACTTCACCTCCCTTCAAGCGAAAACTGCTACAATCCCCATCACACTAGGGCGACATCTTCTCTTCAACAAGGAATCATTTTGTCTGCATCATTTTGTGAATATACATTTGGCGTATGTTTGAAGTCACAAACTATCACTTGCTGGTGTTTTTATTTTCTATCAAAAGAGAATATAGGTCATTAATTGATTTTCTGCCCATTTTTCTGAGGACTTAAATAAGCCTATAACCATACAGTTGCCTAGCAATGCATGCACAGAACCACAGAATATACACAACTTCTTGGTTAAAAAAACACCCAAACTATTAAGAAAACAGTGGCAATGACAAGCTCACACAGTTACGAGTGAAGGTTGATCAGCACTGTTTTCAGGAATGATCTTGGTGCTGTTTGTCCTGAGAACACTCACCACTGAGAGAACACAAGTATCTAAGATGCAAGCCACCAGCTTAGTAAGGAGCAGCGAGGATACCAGCAGTGATGAGGACACCAAAGTTTAGAGCAATGTATCAGCTATGTTGGTTTCCTATACCTGACATTTACCACTTAGGACATCAATGATGTAATCACATTGAAGTATAGACTTGTCAAAAGCAACCAGGGAACATGTGAGCTCTTGAGCTCACATCACCAAAATCAGCTGACTTCTAAATGTTAACCTTTCTTAAAGCAATTCAAATTACGTGATGAATGAGGATTTCAAGACACTGTGATCATGGCTTGGAATTGTATCTGAGATGATATGTGGGTGCAGAGGATTCATCTACCAGTGACTAAAGCTCTGCTGGTAGTTCATGATCTGTGTATCCAATCTATAGTACTGGCACACTGGGGCTTTGTGTGAAAGGGGGCTTGTGGCTAAAGAAGTGTTGTGAAGGTGTGAAAACCACAAAGTATAATTATTTCTGGCTGTGATAAGCAGTAAGATAAAAGAATAATAAGCATCATATTCACAGTCTAAATTACTAAAAGAGGTTTGCACCAGGTACTTGTGGTACTGGAGGGGGGAGGGAACAAAGCAATAAATGTCCAGAAATAGGACAGGGATGTGAGCAACATGCTCTAGTTGCAGATGTCCTTGCTCACTGCAGAGCGGTTGGACTAGATGACCTTTAAAGGTCCCTTCCAACCCAAAGCATCCTATGATTCCATGCTGTTCAGGACAAGAAGTGTTGCTAATTGGTGGAGCTTGCATGTGTGCTTAGCACAGAGGGATCCAGTTAGCTGACAAGAAAGTGAGTAATACACTCATAACAGAAAACAATGCACAGAAACAAAAGATTAGAGTGTATACAGCAAGGAGCAGTTGTTTAATTTTTTGGTCATAATTTGTAGGTGTGCTGCACTTTTTTCTTCATGCTGTCCTGTCACCTGCACAAGGCACAATATTTACTCAGTGGCCCTAAGTAAAGTCACCTGTGTGTGCATGACAAATCCCCTAAACATGTGCAGTGGGGTCAGACCGAGAGTCTGGCCTCTTGAAGAGACGGGATAAGAAACACCCTCTGGAACAGGCAGTAGAAGAACAAAGGAGTGAGAAAAGTTGGTCTAGTACTTGGTAGAATTGAAATGACAAGACAGATTTCTGGGCATGAGTTCACTGTGTGGGAGAATGTTGCTATAATGAAAGGGTATTGAGAAATCTGGCTAATTTGGTGTGCATGCAGATGGCTGCATCTGCTTTGGTACACACATGCATGTTGTGCTCAGGGGCACATGCTGAGCCCTTTGCAGCAATGACAAAACTCAGCATAGAGCTCTTAAAATGTGTTGCTGGGGGACAGGAGCCGAGGCTGCAGCACAAAGAAGCTGTAAAGCTTAAACCTTGCCTAAATGCCTCTGCAGTCTCCTGAAAAACCTCACTCAAAGGCTTTCAATGGAAAGACAGCTTTGATTTTTCTGTAAAGTTTCTGAAGTACTTAAGGTATAGCTGTATTTGTAGGTAATGCTGTGCAGTGGGAGCAAACCTGTAATGATGAAGATGGAACTGATATCCACATTGTGCATTTGTAGGAAGAGGTCTGTTTCAGCTGAGCAAACCCCCTCATAGTCCCTCAGCCTGAGCACTGGCTGGAAGCTACATGGTGTGCGATGCATGAGGGGCACTGCTGAAGAATACCTTTGAGTTGAACACCAGCTGAAGAGAAAGCTTGTTCCTCTGTGGCTTCTCCATCACATGAGCCAGTGAAGTGGGGATCATCCACAGGTTAAAAAAGATGCACTCCCAATGCATACCAAAAAGCTGATGTGGGCATATGCTGGAAGTGTGCTTCTGGGCCTGCCCAATTTGTTTACACACAGCATGCAGCTCAGCACCTGCCATCCTGGAGACCACTAGGATACTGGCCCATCTCTCACCTTGCTTGCAGGATGGACCTCCAAAGCACTCTCCTAATGCATTGGAAAGCGATAGCAAATTGGTGGTGAGAAGAGGGACATGAGGACACAGCTGAGGTGCCTTCCATTCTTGCTCCCTTTCCTCTAGAGAGCACTGAGATAGGTAAGGGGGACAGCAGCACCTGTGCCCTCTTTCTCAAGAGGGAAGCTGAACCCCTGTTTACCACCTGCTTGGTGGATGCTCAGACCATCAATAGCTGGAGAATACCCTAAGGTGAAGCCCTATTGATGTGTATTAATCTAATCCAGTGAATATTTCATTACTGGAGAGAGAGACTAGGGATCAATAATTCAGGAGTAAGGAAAGGGGAAGGGCTGGGTTTGAACCAGTGCTGGAGGATGCACTTCACTTTTTGACACACTTAAACCCTGTGGTTTCTCTGAAGGTCACCTTAATTATATACACCTACAATCTTTTCAATAAAGTCTTAAAGCCACTATACTTGTCAGAGGAGCAATCGTTCCTTGTCCTATCACTCTAAGCAGTGAGAAATGTTTAACGTTCAAACCATGATTTTCTGCTACCTTGGGTAGGTGTGGGAGCAGAGATCACAGACGTGATGGTTGGAGGGATCTTCTGGAGGTCACCCCTGATCCAGCCTCCCTCTGGAGGCAGGGAAAGAGAGAAGAGAGAGAAAATGGTGTTGGGAAACACTGAGAGAGGAAAGAGCAAACCAGAATTAATTGAATGATAAAGTCATAAGGGGGGAGGCAATGCACTTATGTGCAACAGCAATGATATTTCTGCTCTAATTTCATTTTGAACTGAGCCTTGAGGAATAAAAGTAGATAAAGGATTGAAGAAAAAGAGAAGGTAAAGGATAACTGATGCAGAAAAAAATAATCCTGGTTTTATAGTGAAGCAAACAAGGTTACTCCTTCTAAAGCAGGAAGATCTCCTTCTGAGATCTCAGTTCCCAGCTAGAGGTATCTGGAATTTCCGGAATTTCAAAGGACTTAGAAGAAACTCATTTTGCTAAACCCAGACCTGTTTGTTTGGAAATACTGGTTCAAACTGTTTACTGCTCAAAAAAAAAAAAAAAAAAATTAAATTGTTGAAATATCTTATTTCCAAGATAAAATTCAACTCAAAATCTTCTGATATCACAGTAGAGATGCTTTTTGATTGTATAAAATGATGGTATCAAAATAAAACGTTTTATCTCACCACTCTAAACCTTTTAAATATGGGTTGAAGCTATTTCATTGTATTACTTGGTTTTGTCCTGACAAATCACACAAAAAGTTTTCCCAACCTGATCTCTTACTTCGTGGTAATCTGTGGAAGTAGAGCAACTTGCTATGTTCCTTGAAGTGGCAGGACACTGGATTGATGCACATTTTTCTTCTATGGACAGCATTTAAAACATTTATCCTATACTACAGGGACAGACTTTTTTTATTTTCTTGGGTTTAAGGAGAAAACTTAGCACCACCAATATGTACAACAGCCGTATTGGCTTTTGGTATTCCCTTGTAAACTTACATTGCTATGAGAGCTCAATAAACAGCAGGACAAAGGCTGGAATAGCAACTTAGATTTTCTCAGGGAAAAAAAAAAAAAAAAAAAAGATAGAAAAGATGACCTGAATCATAGAATGGTAGAGGTTGGAATGGACTTCTGGAGATCATCGATTCCAACAACCTTGCTAACACAGGAACACCTAGGGCGTGCCACACAGGAATAGATCCAGGTGGGCCTTGAAAAGATTTGTTTGTTGTGGATGCAAAAGTGCTGGCATAAGTAGGTTAACTTTAAGATGACAAGGCAGGGTTAGTCATTAAATAATTAAGTTTGCGCATGAAATCCTGACAAATTTTCCACTAACTTCAGTAGCATTTGGATATCTCCCCAGGTGATCTTGCAGGAGACATATCTTTTTTTACAGACAATAAGACAAAGAAAAATAGACATTAAATAGTTCAATATTTGGCACAACTGATGCACTTAGGCACTAAACTGCAGCTTCTTCAATGCTACGTTTTATCCATACCTCATGGAAAACCTGGGAGCCCTTAGCAAGTGGAAGCAAGCCCAGCACACTGCAAGATCAGGCCCACTAGGCAGTACCCTCCACATCTTTCCTAGACAAGCCTGAAATGGTTAGTTGTATGTGTGATTAATACCCACAGGTGACTTTTATTTTTTTTTAATGCAGCTCTACTCACAAAACCACATTATTATTTGAGGAGGAATTGATTTCAGGTAATTTTAGGCATTTTTGGTATAGATATGGGTATAGGCCAGGACCTGCATTCCAGCCTAGGGCTGACATGGTCATCTCATCTGATCACCTCACATCTCCTTATAAGCAACAGGGAGAAAAAGGCACTATAACAGTGCAATTCATCCAACCCATCTGCAATGCCAGCCAGGCTGAACCACAGCCCAGAGAGTAGTGGCAAGGCATGCTCATGAGAAATCAGCTGTGGGCTCCAACACTTCGAGGAACCTCGCCTTGTCTGTCTGAATGGATTTGCATTAAGTTAACAGAACAAGAAAATAAATACACAAAACTTTGTTTTCTGAGGCTTTCCCAGATCCTCTAACATCCTGGGCTGACCAGTGACAGCATGGCTGCCCTCAAGACTGGGGGAGCTAGAACATCCCGAGTATCATACCTGACTCTGTGGCTCACCTGCAGTCATGTGTTTGCTTCTTTCAATGTTTCTTCAGTTAATTTTCTTTGCAGATTCATTCACAGGACTCATAAACATAATGACTGACATCATTTGGCGCTACACTGGAGATTTCATGGCTCCTGATATCATTTGCAGAGTTGTTCGCTACTTCCAGGTATAGAAAACTCTTGCTCCCCTGTATGTGCCAGCTCGTGCAGCTTTGTGTCCCTACAGACATGACCCCCTCCCAAAAATGCTGTATAGACATTTTGCTAGCATCAAAATTGCTAAATGTTGACAGTGTTCATTATAAAGTTGAAACACTTTTAATTAAAGTAGAGCAAATCTTAAATTGTTTTGAGAAGATAAAGGAAAAAGATCTGTGTGAAAATACAAGGGGCTTTGTCTTTTTTCTTCTTTTTTTTTCAGGAAAAGTTTTTAGATATTCTTAGTTCAGTGTTCTCAGTTACATTATATTCTGTAATAAATGTGTCTCAGTTGCTGTCTCATATACCTCCTGTCCTAGGTGGTCCTTCTATATGCCTCAACTTATGTCCTCGTGTCACTAAGCATTGACCGGTATCATGCCATAGTTTACCCAATGAAGTTCTTGCAAGGAGGTAGGAGATTTTCTGTACCTTACTATTGTTATGGATATTATTTGATATTTTTTTAATATCGAATTTCTTGACCTTGTTCCCATGAATTATTCAGTTCTGCTGCAGCAACATTTGGATTCTGTTCTAGTTTTCCAAATGGTAAAGGAGCTGTGGTTTCAAGATCTATTAAGTTGTGCTTGGCCTTCAGCAGTTTTTATAAGCATTATATTAGCAAAGAATGAAATGACATTTAAGAAAGTATAAGAGTTTTCATTATCTTCCAGAATTTTGAGAAGTTTATTATAGGCAAAAGCTATCCCTTGTACAACTATACTGATTTTAAGAACTGCAACAGATATATTGTCTGTTTATTCACACTAAAAAAATAATTTGGATAAAGTGCAGTACTGAGAATTCATGCAATAGTTTAATAAAACAACTTCCAAAGCTCTAGCATATAAATTTGGATATCTGTAGTTTCTTATATTTTTTTTCTATTTGTTATTTTTACAGCATTCAAATATATCCTGGCTGCTTTGCAGTACAATTTAAAGAGCATCATTTCCTTCTTACAGAGCCTAAAGTTGATTATTAAGTATGTTGCACCAAGTGAGTAAACAGAAATAACAGGTGGGGAGGAAGGAGAACAGTTACAAGAACCATGAGGTCTGGAAGATATGCTTTAATCGGGCACAAATATCATTCTTCTTTTGGTGCAATGATGGCTTTTAACATCCTGCTCTATTCAGGGGATCAGATTAATGGTTCTTTCTGGCCTTAAAAACCTAAGAATCAAGCACCGCCCAGGCAGCGGTGAAGCTTTGGCAGATGTTAAGGTCTGAAAATTTCAAATACTTGTGTGAAATTTAGCTTCATATTCTGCAGCACGCAGACCAACTTTTTCAGTTGGAGGGGGTTGATATCAAGGTTTTCTCTGGAGACTTTGGGAGCCACAATGTGCTTTGCAGCTCCTTCCAACATTGTGCCAGGCTGGGGAGGACTCATCAACCTGCCAATTGAGTGGGGAGAGCTGTGAGACAGACCTGCAGATGTTTCTTCTTCATATGCAGTACAGGAAAATCAGCACTTGTTAAATTACTACCTGGACGTAGTAAAGAATTTCATGGTTAATCTTTGCAAAGCATTTTGAAGTTGAAAAACAATCCACCAAACCATTTCAAATCTTTACAAAAGCCTTTATTTTAATTCAATACCTATTTCCTGTATGTCTACCCTAAATATTTTTCTTTTCCTTTTACAACTAGAGAAGAGTAGGCATTGCACCCACTTGAGGGGAAGCAGAGCCAGCAGCTTGATGCAGCTCTGGAGGTGGGGAAACAAGCCACAAGCAGAGATAATGCTGGCAAAGCCCACCTGCCTTTGTCAAAGGGTGGCTACACACTGACAGACAAGCAAAGACCATGTTTAAAGGGAAAAAGGAGGCATCTCTAAATCCAAAAGAAGGATATAGAGAAGTATATTTACCTTACCTGCAATATATGTAAATATTCACCTTTTGCACACAGCTGCTCCTAGCAGAGGTGTATGTGGGGGGGGTGCTTTTGAAATGCTCTCTTAGCTTTTCTGCAGGCAGAGAACAAATTGATTTACAGAATTTTGTTATTGGTGATGACACAGAGAAATCTTAAAACCAGTTCTGAGTTAACCTGTGGCAAATAGTATGGGTTTTTTAGTTTCCAAAATGAAATATTCATCCCTCCAATCCTTCAATCAAGAGGCAAAAGAGTTGTTTTTCCTTACTGATTTTAAAAACTATGTTTCCATGTAGTCTTGAAATACCATGTGGAAAAAAAAATCGAATATTTTGCTTTGAAAATGTCAAACTTTTTTTTTTGTAATTGTGGTTTAGTTACTAGCCTCAAGTCATGTTACAAAAAAACACCCCCACATTGGTATGGCTCCTAAAGAAAAAAGCTTCAGCAGTTAAATATTTTACACTCACTTCATGAATACATAAATGACCACAGAAAATGCAGGATGCATAAAAGACATGAAAATGTCCTTTAGGAGAGTCAATGCCAGAGCCCATGACTGAGATTCCTCCTCCAACCCTGGGTGTTAACCTTGACCACCCCATCATGAAAAACTCTCCATTTAAAGACCAATATTATTTTTAAAGGCAAATACTGAGACTGGATGAATAAAATATCACATTTCAAAAGCTTTTATTTATTTGATTCCATTTATAATTGATATACTTCCATTTAAATGATTTGCTGGCATTTATAGCATGTTAGAGCATTAAAAAAAAAAAAAAAACCAACCAAAAAACAAACCATAAAAAAGCCCTGCTTGTGAAGCAGCTAATCAACATTAGTCTGATAAAAATCTGCTTACCTAGGCATTACCAGTGCCCTGTAAAGTCCTTTAGACTAACAAAGCCATATTCTACCAAACATTAGGGACATTTAAAAATGAGAACAAATGAACATTGCAGGCAATTCTTTACAAAACCCAAATTTCCCACTTCTGTTCAAATTAAAGGCATAGCTATACAGTGCGAAAAATAAAGTATATTATCCAAGTATGATCTTTTCCCCTTAGAAATGGACAGGTGGTCCCCACAGAGGATCACCATATATGTAGATTTTTGCTAGCTTGAAACAAAATTCAGAGCTTCCAAACCCTGTTGCTTTCTAGCACTCCTCACCAAGGTGGGAGACTAGGTGCAGCTGGGTAAGTATTCCAAGATAAATACCCAATAACAACAGAGTTGTTATTAAGTAGGCATTCTTTATTGCAGCACTGGGGCAGCAGAAAATGAAGTATATTATCCAAGTATGATCATTTCCCCTTAGAAATGGACAGGTCATCCTCACAGAGGATCACCATATATGTAGTTTCATTTGCTAGCCCACAATCAAAAAGCTGTTTCTGTGAGGAAATATTTTGTGAAACTTAATATTCCTTTTCCTTAAGGTTTTTTTTTTCTGTTGTGCTTTGGGAAACTTCACAGATCTTCTTTGCCTTTGCAGTATTTATAGACTTAATCTAACCCTCTCATTTACATAGATGTCATCAGAGTTCCCTTAAGCACTAGATTAACAAGACCGTATTTTGCTGAATGTGGCTAGCATTTAAAAATGAGCAGGATAAGTGAATATTTACAACTGATATTTCATAAAGCATAAAATTGCTTTTTGGATATTTCTCCTACATGCTATTGCTTTTTGAGTTTCAAGGAGGAAAGATGTTCTTCTTGATATGTATAATTTAAAGGGATCTTCTATTTCAAACACAGCTTCAGGGATTTTATAGAACAATAAAGTATTTCAACACCAAAGCTTTTTGGATCAAAAAATCTGTACCCATCTGTTCCTCTTGCAGTCTGACTGAGGAGCAGGAACTGCTGCTGAGAATCACTGGTACTCCACAGATCAGCCCTTTTCCCCTACACTTTTCACCTAGAGCTACCTGGATTTTAACCAGATGATGCAGATTCATGAAAATGAAAGCCTTGGGTCAGTTTGATCCAATCCACTGATTTTTATAAAATCCCATGGGTGCCACCAGGCATTATTTGGTTTCTCACTAGTTTTCCCCACTTGGCAACAGAGGAGACCAGAAGGGGAAGCAGTAGCCCAAACCTGCCAAGTGTTTTGGGATCCTTCAACTCCTGTTCTTCACCATGATGTCCAGCAGGACCTCCTAATCAATATCTGTTGTGGGAGATAAAACCAGGCTGAGCGCTTGAGCACAAGCCCAGCATCATTTGACCTGCCTCATGGTTAGCAGTGCATCCTCATCTTCGCTGGTCATATGCTCATCAACAGGAGCTGCATTTGGTCCCCACCATGGTGCAAAGAACTGCAGGAGATGCCTGGTCTCTCCAGGACCTCATTTCTTTGGAGCACTAAAGTTTCAGCAGGAGTTAAAGGCATCTGGTTGTGCAGTTTTGTTTCAATCCCAAACCAATGCATTTGCTCTTTCCTAATAGGAAATGTTTTGTGAGATTTATCACTTCAAGGCACATCAGAATATTTAATTACCACTCCAAGGAGGACACTTCCTCCACCAGTACATACAGCACATCCAACCTAGTTTGTTTTAAGTAACCCTTCCCAGTCTCAGCCTTCCTCTGTTATCTGTAGCAC
Organism: Ceryle rudis; assembly: GCA_033439905.1. Classification (NCBI taxonomy): domain Eukaryota; kingdom Metazoa; phylum Chordata; class Aves; order Coraciiformes; family Cerylidae; genus Ceryle; species Ceryle rudis. The sequence goes on along the minus strand of JAAGNO010018709.1, from coordinate 40,564 downwards.
AAGGGCTCCTTTCTTTCTGTCTCTGTGTCTTCCTGCTGACCAATTGCTTTGCTGTGACAGGGTCAAAGTGTGCAGTAGGTCAGTCCTGTGGCCCTTTTCATTCATTCGTGATGTTCTTCTGGTGGCATGGAAGAACCATTTACCTCTCTTCTTTCTGACTTGATGACCCTGACCACTGCCTTTCTCATTGTGTTTCAGATTCAATGGCCCTTAACATCTTTAAATAAAATATGCAAAATATAAGCTCATAACAACACGACTTTTCATCATAAGAAAGAGACAAAATCCTCACTCTCCTTAGCAGTCTTTTCAGCATCAGCCAGCTGCAGTCCCAAATTCCCTTTCTTCACCCAGGTTCCTCCTCCCTGCCTTTCTATCAGTACTGCTACAAGGAGCCACTTGTGCCAGCAGCCCTATTAACAACATCTCTTTGACTCTGTTGCACAGAAAGACAGGCGAAAGTTCTCATTGGCGTGGCCTGGAGCCTCTCTTTCCTGTTTTCCATACCAACTCTGATTATTTTTGGGAAACGGCAGCTCTCCAATGGGGAGGTGCAGTGCTGGGCTCTCTGGCCTGATGAGTCCTACTGGATACCCTATATGACAGTGGTGGCTTTCCTGGTGTACTTCATTCCTCTAATCATTATCAGGTAAGCCTAAACTGCAGTCAACAAGTGTGTGGTGAAAGCTGTCAATTGTGCAATCAGTGTAATGTTTTAATTTCTGCTCATTCATTATGATTTCATTCCCTCACCTGTCTTATAGCTGCTTCATTTTTATCACATAATGCACAGGTTGCTGTACTTGCCCTGGGTGTTCTCCATGTGGTAACAGAAACAGGTAGCCAGAAACATTTCCTCTGAAAAACTAACTGAATCTCTAAGTATGTCCACTTATCTCCACAGCTTTAGGCTTGAAATATAACTTTATAAATCCAGCATGAATGTCTAGTTATTATGACAAAACATAATTTTAATAAAAGAGAGCAAACCATGTTTAACACTAATTACAAATAAATAAATAAATAAATAAAGGTGCTCTCAAGTTTTTTGAACTGTTTCTTCACCAAGGTCAGAAAGACATCTCCAGGCATTTGAAGCTGGAATAAAATATGAGCAAATAAAATTCTACCTATTTTGTAATGGGAAACCTAAGCTGCATATATTTGAGACTTGTTTGCCAAAAAACACAGACAATCTGCAGCAGAATTTGTTTTAGACTGAGGTCAGCCAATATCTCAGACTGTGCATAGTGATCGGTGACTTTTATTGCCTCCCTCTGGGGTGCTGCCATTAGCTGTTGTTAAACAAAAATTTTCTAGCCATGAGGAGCTACCAATGCAAAGGAGGAGTCAAAAACTGTTGTGGAAGGGGAGCGAAGGTTCTTAGCTGCCCTGAAAAGCTGACAGTGGTGGTAACTTGTTCCCTGAGCCCTTTCCTTTTATTGTCTTTCAGTAGCAAGGTTACAGTAGGATTTCTTTATGTCCATCTTCTTCCCAGTGGCAAAGAAGACTTTTTTTTCCCCCATAATTTGGTGACACACTATCTGGACTGTGAGAAAGGAACTATGTTTGTATGTCCCTTGGATATCTCCCTTGGTCCACCTGCTTTTACAGCAGGTGATGAGCCATGAGTGTCCATTAGCTTCCTGCTCATTAGCACCCCAGGTGAGAGTGGGGTGTGGGGTTATTTCTAGGTGATGACAGAACTGGTTACATAAGCTGAGTAGTAAAGACCATGTCATAGGTTTAATTCCTTTCCAGTTGTGTTGTGCCCTGAAGCTTCTTACTGTTTAATCATGGACGTTAAGTTCTGCAGCTTCTAATGGAAACAAGTTTATCTCTGACAGAATCAAAACCACATGGTGCTTGAACTCATCTAGATGAATTTTTGATATGGATTCATCATTGACCAGTGTTGCTCCCTAAAGAGAATGGATAATTTTTATACTTTGCTCATAACACATTAGTTTACTAAACCTTCCATTTTTATGAGAGTGCACATATATAACAGACAAAACCACAAAAAGTTCTTAAAGAAAGGACATGATAGCAATAGAGAAAAACTACTCCCAGATTGTCCAATTGCTCTTCCTTCCTAGACAGGATCATTTCTCTTTGTATGTTTTGCTGTCTTTAAAACCAGCTTGGTTTTAAAGAAAACAAAAATATTATTGGGAATATTCTTTGTTAAATACAAATGTGGGGCGATGTCATGGTCTAGGGTCAGGGCGGCCCCTTAGACCTACAACAGATGCTCTCTGTTAACTGTTAACCCCCTCCCTTCCCAAAGGGGAAGGAAAAGGGAATAAGGAAGAGAGACTTTGTGATTAGTGAAGGAAACTAGAACAGTTTTAATGAAGATGAAAATAATAATAATAAAAATGGAATACATACATATACAAAACCAGTATCGAACCTAACCCCCCTGATGGTAATTACATCAACATCATCACTGATGCTGTGGAGCAAGCACCGGGGGAGTCCCAGACTGGGCCCAGCAGCAGATGGGAGCTGTGTTCAGGAGCTGAGTTCTGGTACTGGATTCAGGAACACACTAATCAGGATCAAAGGCAGAATGGACTGAGTCCTCCTTGGATATTCTGAGGAAGGAACCAAAAGAGGACACATGCCAAGCCAAGCAAAGCTGGCAAAGTGGGTCAAGAGGGCAAAGAAAGGGACAAGACCCTCCTGATACCTTAGCTTTATACTGAATATGACATGTATGGGATGGAATCCCTCACTGGTCAGTTTGGGGTCACCTGCCCTGTCCACTCCTCCCTGCAGGTGCAGCCTTTCAC
>JAAGNO010018709.1:12026-37666 GCA_033439905.1 Ceryle rudis | reverse complement strand
GCCTTGGTCTGCACACCAGTCCTTGGTAGTAACTCTAAACATGGGGTGTTATCACTGCTAGAAGCAGACACTGTCTGTGAAAACAGGCTGCTAAATTCAGACAGTGCAGTTAGTTAGAAGAACTGAGCTGAAAAGTAACCTCACTGAACAGAATTAGTTCTGTTCTCACTCAGACCAGGACAGGGGAACTACAGCCCAGCCCTAGCAGGAGAAAAATAAAAAAAAAAAAACCACAGAAGAGACAAAAATTAATTGAAGTGTGAAAAGAAATGGCACTTAGAAAACTTTGTTATTATAAGAGCAGTTTTGTTACAAACTCCCAAGCAATCAGGAAATTCTTGGCAGTTTCTTCAGTGTTTTAGGAAAAAGGTCCATAGCCTGTGAATTTATCAGTTATTCCACAGATGTGTGAAACATCTCTTTCTCACTCAAACTTACAGATTTGCATGCTTTCTATTACAGATCAGCCACTCCTTTTTTACTCCTTATACTATATACACCATGTTTGGCAAGAAGAGGCAAGCTACATAGCAGCAAATTTTTCAGAGCTGCTGACATTATGCTTCCCTCCCCCCTTGCCAATGGAAGAGATTCAAACCAGATCAGCTCTGTGACTCACTTTACAGTAAATCCCCAGAAGCAATAAGGCAATGAAGACATGAGGGGAAAAGGAAAGGCTGTGAAACTGACAGTTCATGAGATTGGCTTGACAGCCAAGACATGGATAACTCATCCTAAAATTGTTGTGGTTTTAACCTTAAGTGACTTTCACAAAAGAAGTTTATGACAGGATGGGAAGTTAAAACACTGGCCTTGGAGCCATTAGGCAGAGCAGTGCCTGTTGCCTGCCCAAACACATTCCTGGTTTCAGTGTGCACTAACACAAGTGCTCCCATGTCATTTCCAGCAGAAACCGAATTTTTGACAGGTCCTAAGTAGTGTCCTTCACTGGGAAGAAAGAAGGAGGGTAGTTCAGGGAAGGATTTTTTGGTGCCTATTTATTTCTAGTTGTCAGTGATACTATATTCTTCAGAATAGAGAGGATTGTCTAAAACCACATAAAAAGAGGATTGCTATCAGGGTAGGGTCAGCAGAGATGTTATGAACAAACATGATGCAGTTTGGAAAGAACTGGTTATTTTTTCAGAACATTTTTTCAAGTTTCAGACTGAAACAAAAATTCAGAGCTTCCAAACCCCGTTGCTTTCTAACACTTCTCACAGAGGTGGGAGGTTAGGTGTGGCTGGGTAAGGATTCTGAGATAAATACCCAATAACAGAGTTGTTCCTAAGCAGGCATTCTTTATTGCAGTGCTGAGGCAGCACTGGGGATTCTCCTCCATAAGTGCTCCAATGAATTAGCAAAACACGCCATCTAATATACATGAAAAACATTCATATTCATCAAGTTTCCTGGAAAGGGCAGTCTTATTCTAATGAGTTCCTGGAATTCATTTACATAGTCTGAGCATGCATGATAAAATTAGGGTTAGGGTCTTTTCCCCCTCTGGTGATTGTTCATAGTCTTCCTCACACTGTTCATTAGTTGAACTCTGGGCTTCCTTTGCCCATATATGGTCATGGGGTTAGCTCATCCATCCTTCCATCCTGGAAGGCTCCAAGAAGATCAGTTTAAATTAGTTTTCAGGTGCTTATCTTGACGTTTTGAGTCCCTGTTATCAGGGTGCTCTGGCTTAACAAACCGTCTCAAGGCCTGTCTCATCTTTGCCAGGCAAGAAGTTGCAGGTTTCAAAACATCTCATTATCAGCTCTGCCCAACAAATGACTAAACTATGCAAGTGAGGCTAAGAAAATAATACAAGTATGACTAATAAGATTTAAAATTTCAGTTGATCAGCCAGGGAGTGAACAGGGATATCAATCCTTTCAAAACATACAACCAAAGGCTGCAACTTCACAGATGATGCATCTGTAAAACATCTGTCAACACAGCCTCATGGTGTGACATCTACTTTAGTTTAAAGCTTGAGGTGGCTGCAGCATATAAATACTCCAGTAAGCAGCTTGCAGCTAAATAACAGCAGGAATGACTGTTACCTTCTTCAGGGACTTCTCTGCAAAAGTTTTGTTCCAATGAATACTTCCAGATGCACAGTAGGTTTGGTGACAAAGGAGACACTGTTTCATAAGGGTCAGTGAGAGAGACCACAGACAGTCTTGTTGTGTGTTGTCAAAAGATTCATTATAAAAATGAAAGGTGTTATACAGTAAATGAAGGAAGGTATTTTGTGAATTTTTTTTTTAATTTAACAGTCTTTAGCTGAAGATTTTACCAAAAAAAGGCCACAACATAATGATGGAGAGATGATCCATGAATGTGTGAATGAAAAGTCAATGATTAGTGTCTATGTCTACTTAATAAAGAAGTGAGCCAGTGTGTGCACAGAGAAAGAATAAGACCTTTTATGCAATGCTTCATTTTGTTTGCACAGCTACTTTATTTTCTCTACAGAACCACTCTGAATTAGCTGCATGGCAGGTGCTGGATGCAATGTGGGACACTGGCTGGCAGAGTTAATTCTTAATTAGTTCTGCCACCTGAATCTGCTGAAAACCTAACCTCTAGAGAAAAGCAGTTCCCTGATGACAGCACTTTTTCTGGCACATTTCATCTGAAGTGCATACAGTTTTACTTCTCAGGTGCAGGACTTATTTCCACACTAGATATGCTGCTTTGGCTGAGCAGTTTTCACTTGCTACAGCCCAGGTACCATCATCTTTTAAGCTTCTCTCATCCATCCCTCAACTCTCAGCAGAGTTGATTTCACATGTGCCTGACACAGCATTCAACTAACTCTCAGGAATTATGTTATTCCTAACACTGCAGCCCCTGAAATTAATTATTTAGCTGATAACCTTATGCTCAGTCTGGAGATCTCTTCCACCAACAAGATAATCCCCCAGACATGGTATGAGCAAACCCTATAGATTCCAAAACAAAACACAAACCAGAAGAAAACAACAATCTGTTGTTTTCCTATTCATATCCTTATTTTTTTAAACATATATATAAAAATGCAATCTTTTATCAAAACTACAATGTTCATGAAAAATTTAAATAATGTGAGGTGTATTCCCAACACTTCTTCACAACTGGAGAATCACCAGTTATCAAGCCAATTGTGGGTTTGTGGTCAGTTTTTTATCTGAATATAATACAAACAAGATCTGAATAACAAAAATTTTGAAAAGCTGTGATTAGATTTTTAACCCAAGTGTGAGGTTATCTTTGGGAACTGAGAAAAGGGGAGAATATTTGTTCTCTTAATGGGAAATCTCCGTTCCTCCCCACGGTCTTAGTGTTGGGCAGGGAGAGCCACATATCCTGCATCAGGTTCTTCTATACAGCACTTAAAAATTTGTCCTGCTCTTCCTTCTTATTTAGACTAATCTACCACTTTTTCTGCAGCTGATGTTGTGAACCTACCAAAAAATAGAAAACCCAGAAAACTGAATTAGAGAACTTGCAGTAATTAGTTTTCTCCTCTTCTGGGGCAAGTGTCATTGCCAAAGCCATTTCTCCAACACCAAGACACCAAGCAAAGCTCAAATGGTATATCTTGTAGCTGAATAACTCTGGGGCACTATTGAAGAGAGGTTAAATGTGGGTCAAATCAAGACTATAGACACCTCTCCTGCAAGTATTTGCAAAAAGGCAGGATTTCTGGGGTCAGAGGGGAAGCAAGTGAGGAGCCTAACTTGGCAATTGGCTGGAAGTAGGGAGTCTGAGTTTGTCTCCTTTGTCCTGATGCTGAGGCAGCTCTGAATGTGTCCTGATGGAATATATGTATCTGCATCAGAGGAGATACTGTTTCAACTGCAAATACAAAGGTCAGGGTAGAGATAGCAGGCTAAGGAGAAAATAAAAACAGGACATTAAGGAGCTGGCTTGAATATTTTCTTGAGATTACAAAAATTATAATAATATATTCTTACTCTTTGGAACATTCAAAGGAGAAATAACATGAATTTTCCACCATTGTCAGTACAAAGGAACTTTCAAGAGCACCAGTTGATAAATAAACAGCTTTTTGAAAACACAGGAGATAAAAGGAATACGTTTGTCAGCTGGGAGCCATGCTGGACCTTTGAAGGTATTAAGGAGGGCAAGCTGGGGTCTGCAGCAGATGCATGCAAAACCCTCACCAGGCAGGTATGTCATTGCTCTGCTGCACAGCCGAGACTGCAGGTTATGATTCCTGCTCTCACCTGCTGAGCCTGGAAGACAGATTGCTCAAAGTTCCACAGAAAGGAAGCCTCCAGGGCACACAAATACTGCCTTTGAACATGTGTCTGGGAACTGACACTGATGTTGTAGGAAAGGCTCATATATCAGTCTGAAATCGTTAATGTCTCTTCTGATAATAAAAAAAAGCCACATGATAGGAAGACACATTTTTGTCTCTATAAAACACACAGAAATAATCTCCCTAGTTGCATCTTTCTCACAGAGTCACCACTAGGGTTTTTGTCAATTAATGGGTCAGGCTGCCCCAGACCCTGCAAAACACAGCATAATGCAAACAAGCACACAGTGACTTCTGTAATGATGCTTTTTGCACCAGAAAAAAACATGTCAGCCCAAGGCATTAGCTGGAACATTCTTAAATTATTTTTGTCTTCCTCAGTAGGCTAAAAAGGAAAACACTGGTCTAAAGAATGCTGTTGCTTAGTGTTATGCACACTTGCAGGAGAAAAGACAGATGGAGCAAGGCCTTGTATGTTTTTTAGATAAACTGCTGAAAAGGTAACATCCTCATCCAGGATGTGGGTTCAAACAGCTCTTCAGCTTGAAGGATATTTCTTTACTTATTCTATGATAAATAAATGGAATTCCAGATTTGTCATCACCTAGGGAATGGTCATAACTATCTGAGGTTTTTGTGGACTAGGGCACTTTTCATCTTTCCCATTAAAAGTATATGCATATTCCTCTCTAAATATGCAAACTGGGGGAGCTCTGGTTTTGAATCATCTAACTCTTCCTTTCTACCTGATACTTCTGTCCTCCTCGGTTTTCATCCCAGGACCCAAAAGTGAGCACTGAGATGCTTAACAGGATTTCTCCTGGGTAAGATGGGGATGTCTCCACAGTCAGCTTTGCACTAAAAAATCCCAAATGAGAATTGCACACACAGCAAAACCAAGTCCCTCCCCTTTCTTCCCCCATTTCAGGGATAGTGTCCTGAGACTGATACCCTGGTGTATTTGGCCTTGGCTAGCTCAAAGTCCCCAATGAGCTCTTGAGCCTTCAAGATCTTGGCCAAATCATTTGCATTCCTCTGCACATCAGATTTGACATCTGCAAAACCAGGACAACCTGCATGGTGAAAACTCTCCAGATCTACTTCTGAAAAGTACTACAGGAGAGTCTTATTTATTATTGGTGTCATCTTTATTATTATTATTATGAAACCACATCATCTCCGTGAGCTCCTCACACATAGATAAGTATATTCATAAAGCACAGATGAATGTGATCTCATTTTAATTTACTGTGCCTCGTAATACTGATGACTCTTTCCCTTCTGTAGCATTGTATACTCAATTGTGATTCGAACCATCTGGATGAAGAGCAAGGCTCAGGCTGTCATCATATCCAGTTGCACTGGTGAGTCTCAGCACGTGTCCCCAGCCTCATGATTCAAATCTCTCTGGTTCCCCCAAATCCAGGAATTCTTGGACATGCAGTATCACGCTGGGTCCCTATCACTGCAGTGGGAATGGGGTTTCTGTAATTGCTCATTTATAACTCTTTTCCACATTTTTTTACCTTCTTTCCTTTGACACTAAATCTCCTACAGAAAAATGTTAGAAAACTTCTCTGAGAAAATAATTAAAAGGTAAAAAAATCATCTTTCTGGAACTTAAAATCCCTATTCCTAGAACTTTGCCCATTTCCAGAATATTTTTTTTTTCCCCAGCAGATACTTAGATTCATCTTTTGCTGTGCTTTAATGTGACCTTGAAAGTCTGGATTTTAATCAATATCAAAAATTCCTGGCTACAGAAAGCCATAAAATGAGATGAGCTTTCCATCCCAAGACCATAAACTTCTTTGGACTGTTCTGACTAATTTTGGCAAAAAAAATCTTAACACAAATCATTTCAACATGCTTACTTGTCAGCTGCCTTTCCTATGAAGAAAACTACGTTCATTTAAGTTAATGTCTTTTTCCACACTGTAAGAGCACACAACCAGTTACTGCAGCCAAGTAGTGAGTGAAAACACGTGAAACTATGGGAACCAAGCTTCTGGTACTTGCCTGAAGCAGGATCACGGATAATGTCCTGTAAAGGAGGAAGTGTCCTAGTGTGATGTTGAGCATATGCAGATAACCTTATGTCATAACCTCACATCTGTCAACTATAATCTAAGACCTACTCCTCCTTTGGAAAGCTGGAGCAGGACTGGTTTCTAATGATCCTGTCTTTGTGACACAATCAGTATTAATTAGTCTTGATAAAAAAAAAAATGTCATTCTTCTCATCCAAGACATATATTCTGCTCTATAAGTCAACAAGTAATTGCCAATATTATTGAGTATGGACTAATTTCAAGCTCCTAGATGGGATGTTTCTCTGATAACAAGCCCATATTAATTTTATTTACATTTTTTCCTTGCAAATTACACAGCCTTGATATGTTGTTTTTATAAGAGATGCAAAAACATGTGTACAAAGAGTTATTTCCAATTACATCAATCAAAATTTCAGTCCTAAGTCTGGAATACAAAAGTTTAAAGATGTTTTTATAAAAAAAGACTTTCTGGTGTATTCACTATAGTGATCCTAGTTATACCGATGCAGCAACATGAACAACGAATTTACATTAATAATGAAATTGGGCATATTATTTCAATCATTCTGGCACTGTTATTCAAATACAGAACTTGATTCTCATATACATTAGTGTGAATTCAGAGAAAATTAGATCAACCAGCCTTGGGGTGAGACTGAATAGGATTCACTTCTCAATTCAAGCCACACTCCATCTCTAACAAAGCTAGTCTAACAGCATATCATATTTCACTATTCAGTCGACAGGGAGAGGAAAATGCATGACTGTATCCAAAGCATGAAAAAGAGTAAAAGATTAAGAGAATGGAGTATGTAGCTTTGATAATCCTTTGGACTGAAATGCAGCTGAAAGTGTACAGGTAGTCTGCTTTGCCAGGTTGTTTCTTTTGTTTTTTACATATAGCTGCCAGTTCCTTTCAGAAAATGTCTCCTGTAAGACCACTTGAGCAGGCTTGTCAGTGTCCAAATTTCATCCACTATTGAGCTCCTGCTTAACCCTAGGGAAGGATGGGCTACAGATTGCTGTCCTTCTGTGAAGGAATGTGCTGATGCATCCTTGCACCAGCCCTGCTCTTTTACTAGCTGAGCTGTTCTTTCCCCAGGTAGCAAAACACCTGCTGGTTACATCAGCCGTGGGTTCATATCCAGGGCAAAAGTGAAAGCCATCAAATACAGCATCGTCATTATCCTGGGTAAGTGAAAAAACCCACAACTGGTAGCTAGCAAGGATTCTGACATTAGGAAACTGGTCTACCTCAGCTCCCCTCTATCAGATAAATTCCTGTAGATGGCTCAGAGAAGGAGCTTTACTTAGACCTCCTGACTTGCCTTCTGACCTTGTCCTTCCCATCTCCTCTCTCTGATAATCTTCTATTTTAGGCATGAATGAAATTACGCACAGCATCTCATGTGCATAAAGGTAGAGGGACATTGCCTAAAAGGCACAAAGAAAGGGTCATCTCCTTCCCATCCAGGCTGCCAAAAGCCTTAGCATCTGAGTTGTCTCTTAGGCTTAGAGATTATGTATGGCATGTTAGATGCTGGGGCAGTGCAAGGGAGAGAGGAAAGAGAGGCAAGGGATGCAGAGCAACTGAATTTGGTGTCAGAAGCATATCTCCTGCTGAGGTGGGAAGAACAAGCTCTCTTTTCCAGACTGGGCAGCAGATGACTCAGTGCAGGTGTCCTCCATATCCCAGGGAGATGGCATTATTCTGATGAAAATAGGAGGCTAACATTCTCTCTCTCAAAATAAAGACAGTGATTAGCTGCCAGAGACAGGCAGGAAGATGAGTCCCAAGGGCTGACAGCCAAACCCTACCCCTGAAAAAGAGATTGCTTCTCTTTCCAACACTACAAAAAATTCAGACTAGATAGTATTCTGATAATAGCTACTACTGACGTGCTTAGCTCACTGTTTAGATGTGCAGACGTGAGAAAGGCTGGTGTGATCTGTGCTTTTCAGAAGCCCCAAACCAGCTTCTTTGTGTCTGAGCTTCACTGCATGGCAATCAGAGAAAGCTTTTGTCAGGAACAACTAGTACTGCAACACCATCAGATGACCAGAACTCACCTGGATGCTCAGTATTTCTAAGGACCTTGATAATATTAGGCACTCAGCATCTCTTGATGTGCAGACAGATTATGTCATCTAACATTCAGTGATTTCTTTAAAGCCACTTAAAGTTCTGCATAGTCAGTGCTATGATCTGTGTGTTGACACTGCGTATGGCTATTATCCTGGTATCTATGCATAGGCACTGCCTGTTTAGTTACTCTAGAGAACAGGAGGGTACTTTACCTCTTCCTTGCACATTCATTGAACACTCAGATAACTGCCCACAAAGAAACACTGATGAATGTAACACAAAAGCAAGCACAAGGCCACTTTGCTGTCTCATTTGGGTCAGGGAGAGATCATATGACTGATTTCACTGACACCTGTACATTTGCAATCCGGGTACTTACAGCTTAGTTGAGTGAACTGTCATGAAACAATGTTTCCATGTAAATCTTGAATCAAAAGCCTTTGTGGAAGGAGATGACCTAGAAATTTGTGAGGAACAGATTTATTCCCTATGTCTGTAAATGAAGGTAGATCCCTGTTGTTGGTTTGGTTTGGTTTTTTTTTCCTACAACTTCTGAACAAAAACAGGAACTATCAATTACACAGTCCTCTCTTCCCTTCCCCAAATTCATCTCTCAAACTGCAGTATAGAAATTAGAGAGTCTTCCTGCACACTCTACACAAGCAGCATGCCAAATGACATATCAGTCTGCCCTAATGTGGTGTGAAAGGGTGTCATTCCTTTCTCCTGGGTGTCTAAGAGCCCTTTTTTAATAGGTGTCTGTGACAGGCAGCCCTGTCACAGAATAGTGCTTTGGTGGCATCTACATTTAGATTGGCTGCTCACTCAGGGGACCGTTAAAAGAGTGCTTCACTATAACCGATGATGTTTTAACTGGCTAGCTAATTTACCCTTTATGTGTTGTGTAGTGTTCAAAAGTGCCTTGATATGTCTAGAGGGAGCACTCTAAACACTTAGAGGAGCAGACACAATATATTTTATGGGCATTAAAAGAAAAATAAAGAAAAATAAAGGCACAATCTAATAACTATTCACTTAAATAAGACCCTGAATAGGGAGATTTTTTTTTTTTCATGAACTAATATTTATGTGTCTGTGTGTATGTGAGATTACCTTCCTGAACAGCTAAGCTATCTAATGTCAAGCTATTCTTCTCTCTGTCTCTCTTCCAGCATTTGTCCTCTGTTGGAGCCCTTACTTCCTTTTTGATATCCTGGACAACTTCAACATACTCCCTGAGACCAAAGAGCGCTTCTACGCATCAGTGATCATTCAGAACCTGCCAGCACTGAACAGTGCCATCAACCCCCTCATCTACTGCCTCTTCAGCAACCACGTCTGCTTTCCTTTCGAGTATCACTCCTTTACTGTCACTGATTACCTTCTAAAAAGGAAGAGTCCCTAAACCGATTGCCTGTTTTCACATGTTTTAATTCTGACCGTTCCTTATTTTCTTTAGGGAAAGAAGAACTCGAAGACTGGGGGGGACTTTCCGGGACAAGAGTGAAAGAGGAGAGGAGATGCAGGTCCTGTCCAAACCAGAATACATCTAGCACAAGATGATGCTCCACAAAGCTACACTGGGACCTGTATCAAGGAAAGCAGAGGTCCCCCAAAAGCCCTGTGCATCGTGAACAAATATCGACTGTAATGAGCCCTCACCTCACTGCTGTTGAGCAGAATGTGTGTTTTGGATTGGACTGCAGCTCCATCAATCACATACTACCAGAGCCAAACTCAGTACAAGGGGTCTGCATGCCACTGTTGTGAGGGCTCATCTTGGCCCTCTGTTTTCAAGCAAGCTGTAATATATATGTACTCCAAACAGCAAAAAACAATGTAAATGGTGTCTAGTCAGAGTCTTCTCTGTTTTTCAGAAGACACTAAAAGCCATCCACTGAACTGCCTGGCTCATATAACTGACAAAGAATATATATAAGCAATTTGAGAGCCAGGACCCTACTTAAAATGAAAACACAGGCACTTCTGCAACAAATGCACACCACCATGACTCTATGTAATTATGTCTGAGTTTCATCCACAACCACTTAAAAAGGTATAGCCAGAGAAAAGAGGACTGAAGAGCCAGGTTAGTGCCTCCCACTTCTCCTGTCCTTGATTCTCAGCTCATGCCAGTCCTTCCAGCTGCACCATCCCCTCAGCCCATCCTTCCCTTCCCGTGTGGTATTTTCCTGCTGTCCTACCTTGGCACATCAGTGGTACCCCAGGGTCTCTGCAGGGCTCTTATATGACACATCCAGACAGTAATTTATTTTTAAGCTACAGAAGTGTTTGCCGGAAGTGTTTGCCCCTCCCAGACTCTGTGGTGCATCATCTGCACTAATCCTCACATGATTCTGTGACAAAGGCCCGGAGCAGTCTATGGCCCTCTGTGGAGTTGCCATATGGGACAGATCAATCTAACTGACCACACATCAGAATTTCCTGGGCTTGTGCCCTATGTAAATCATCCATGTCACTTAAACCATCATAGAATCACAAAATCATCAAGGTTATAAAAGACCTTTAAGATCACTGAGTTCAACCATTAACCCCGATCTACCAAGTCCACCACTAACCCATATGCCCAAGCACCACATCTATACAGCTTTTAAAAACATCCAGGGATGGTGACTCAATCACCTCCCTGGGTAGCCTGTTCCAATGCCTGACAACCCTTTCAGTGAAAAAAAAAAATTATTAATGTCCAATTTAAACCTCCCTGGTGCAGTCTGAAGCCATTCCCTCTGGTTTTGTCACTAGCTACTTGTGAGAACAGACCAGCACCTATCTCTCTACAATGTCATTTCAGGTAGTTGTAGAGAGTGATAAGGTCTCTCCTCAGCCTTCTTTTCTTCAGACTAAATAGCCCCTGCTTCTCATAAGACTTGTTCTTCAGGCCCTTCACCAGTTTATTTGCTCTTCTCTGAACATGCTCCAGCACCTCAATGTCTCTCTTGTATTGAGGTACCCAAAACTGAACACAGTAATTCAGGTGTGGCCTCACCAACACCAAGTACAGAGAGACAATAACCTCCTTGGTCCTGCTTGCCACACTATCTCTAATACAAGCCAGGATGCTGTTGGCCTTCTTAGCCACCTGGGCACACTGCTAGTGTATATTCAGCTGCTTGTCAATCAGTATACCCAGATCCCTTTCTGCTGTGCAGCTTTCCAGCCAGTCTTCCCAAGCCTGTAGCATTGCCTGAGGTCGTTGTGTCCCAAGTGCAGGACCTGGCACTTGGCCTTGTTGAAGCTTATACAGTTGGTCTCGGTCCATCAATCCAGTCTATCTAAGTCCCTCTGTAGAGCCTACCAACCCTCAAGCAGATTATCATTCCCACCCAACTTGGTGTCATCTGCAAACTTACTGAGGGTGAAGTCTATCCCCTCATCAAGATCATTTAACATCAAGATGTTAAAAAGAATTGGTCCCAATACTGAGCCCTGAGGAATGCCACTTTGTGATCAGCTGCCAGCTGGATTTAACTCCATTCACCACCACTCTGTGGGCCCGGCCACTCAGACAGTATTTTACCCAGCAGAGTGTATACCCATCCAGAACATGAGCAGACAGTGTTTTCATGAAGATTCTGTGGGAAACAGTGTCAAAGGCCTTACAGAAGTCCAGGTAGACAACATCCACAGCCTTTCCTTCATCCACTAGGTGGGTCATCTTGTCACAGAAGGAGATCAGGTTCATCAAGCAGGACCTGCCTTTTATAAACGCATGCTGACTGGGTCTGATCACCTGGTTGTCCTATATACGGCACTCAAGATGATCTGCTCCATGACCTTCCCTGGCAATGAGGTCAGACTGACAAGTCTGCAGTTCCTGGTATCCTTCTTTCGGCCTTTCTTGTAGATGGATGTCACATTTGCTACCCTCCAGTTCACTGGGACCTCCACAGTTAGTCAGGACTGCTGGTAAAGGATGGAGAGAGGCTTGGCGAGCATTTGTGCAAGCTCCTTCAGTACTCTTGGGAGTGACCCCACAGACTTTTGTATATTTAAGTGGTGTAGCAGGTCACTATTTCCTCTTGGATTGTGAAGGTCTGATTCTGTCTCCTCTCCCTGTCTTCCAGCTCAGGGGGCTGGGTGGCTAGGGAAAAACTGTTTCTACTGATAAAGACTGAGGCAAAGAAGGCATTAAGCACCTCAGCCTTTTCCTCATCCCTTGTCACTATGTTTCCCCCTGTATCCAATAAAGGATGCAGATTCTCCCTAGTCCTCCTTTTGTTAATATATTTACAGAAACATTTTTTATTGTCTTTAACAGCAGTGGCCAGGTTGAGTTCTAGTTGGGCTTTGGCTTTCCTAATTTTCTCCCTGCATAGCCTCCCTACCTCTTTGTAGTCTTCATGAAAGCCCTGCCCCCTCTTCTAAAGGCCTTAAACTCTCATTTTATTCCTGAGTTCTAGGTCTCTTTTCATCCAGGCCAGTCTTCTTCCCTGCTGGCTCATCTTTCAGCACACTGGGACAGATGCTCCTGTGCCTTTAAGACTTCTTTCTAGAAGTGTGTCCAGCCTTCCTGGACTCCTTTACCTTTCAGGACTGTCTCCCAAGGGACTTTGTCAATTAGTCTCCTGAACAGGCCAAAGTCTGCCCTCCAAACATCTAAGGTGGCAGTTTTACTGACCCACCTCTTTACTTCACGAAGAATTGAAAAGTCTATCATTTCATGATCACTATGCCCAACGCAGCCTCCAACCATTACTTCCCCCAGAAGTCCTATTCTGTTCACAAGCCGCAGGTCCAGGGGTGCACCTTCCTTTGTTGGCTCCCTCTCCATATGCATCAGGAAGTTATTTTCCACACACTCCAGGAACCTCCAGGACTGCTCTCTCTCTGTTGTATTATATTTCCTGCAGACACCTGGGAAGTTGAAGTTCCCCATCAGAACAAGGGGTAGCAATCATGAAACCTCTCCCAACTGCTTATAGAATATTTCATCCACCATGCAGGGAACCATACATGTTTTCACATAGACATACACACAGACATGTTCAGAACTGGAAAAGCACCAGAGTGAAACCATAAAACTCAAATTACATTTAGAAAAAAAAATTTCTGTTGATGCTCCAGTCTCAAAAACTCATTGTAGGGTCTACAGAGCACAGGCAGAGCTTGGCTGCACAGTACCCCAAGCATTCCCTTCCCCAGTCCTTGGGCCATCCTCCCATCACACTTTTTTCAAGCTTAAGGAGAAACATTCTCACACAGGTTCAACAGGTGGCTGAATGATATCAACTTCAATATTCATTTTACCACAAGGCATCTTGAAGTGTTTGTATGATAATACCCTCTGACCAGCTGTATTGCAAGTGTGTGTTTTTCCTCTCAGTAAAAAAAAAAAAAGCATTCTTACTTAAGTGGAGTCACTTGAAACAGGGTTTGGGTTTTTTTATTATTATATTATTTTGCAACGAGTTTGTTCCCTGCAAAACAAGAACTGAATAAAATTTATTTCTAATTACCTATATTACAAAAATCTTTTTTCCTAAGTAGGAGATATATAAAATCATGGGGTTTTATGTTCTCAGGAAAATAAACAAGGTTTCTCATATTAAGAAGACTTGTTAAGTCTAAATTTTGGTGACAGCTTAATTAAAACCATGAATCTGTACTAGCCTTTATAGCAGCCACCTTGGATAGACTGTATTTATGAACCAGTCACCATTTTTTAGTAGGGGACATAATATAACTTTACCAAAAGTGACTGCTTGGTTTAAGCTTCTTTTTTAAGCAGGACTTAACACCTGGAAATCACAACATTACTGAGCAGTAATTTGACTTGCAAATTTAACACAACTTAATCCCACTAAAATTTACATATTATTCACTGGGGTCACTGCATGAATTATCACATCTAAATCAAGCATATTCAGGAGTAAAGATAGGAGTCTAGCCTTAAATTAAGTCATTAGCAATTTATTTTCAATGAAACAGTCTTTTTGCTTCATTCATTATTGTATTATGTAGAATTTACATGTTGTTCATAACCCTTTTCCTCTGGAAAGCATAGTGATTCCCTTCCGCATACAAGGATCTCCCAGATTGAATGGCCTCAGACCACTTTTGTCTGCATCCTTTCCACACACTTACAGACACAATATTTTATCTCATTTTCTATCCTGCTTTCTTACTGTGCAGGAGATGACATTTACTACATTTTTTGTATTCTCCGAAGCTTTTGTTGTAAAGAAAGAGAAAAGACTGAGTTTTTCCATTCATCTGCAAAAAAACTTGCATGGCCCTTTGTCTCTTGGGAGTGCCATTTAGGGAATTTCACTTGACTCAAGTAGGTTTCTTATTCTTATTTTGTGTCCGCAACTTGCTCTACTTCTGTTGACTGTTCAGTTGCTTACTGGTGGTAGAGTTGCTATGAAAGACCCCACATTTCTGAAAAGAGGTAATAAAAGTCAGTATCAAGGTCCAAATGCCCAGGAAGAGTCTGAACACAAGAAGAGCGCACCCCACTGAGTTGTCTGTGACAGACCATGAAAGGCTGTGGTTTTCATCAGCTTTAAGATGCATCTGCGAGATCCTTCTGACACTCCCACAGTAACCAGAAATATTTGTCTGCAAGACTATTAGGACATTAAATCCTATATGTTGATAAAGTTCTGTATGATTACAGATTCTTAGGAAGCATGAAAAATTAGATACTCATCCCTCATAGAAGTCACATCAAACAGCATAGGGCTAGGATACTTTTCAAACTAATACATTAATTCAAGAGAATAAAAAAATCTGTGTTTTCTGTGACAGGTTCAAATAAATTCTGAATGACAAATATATCTAACTTGCTCTTGGACTTTTTTTTGATGTAATTTAAAGTTCAGTTCTCTTACTGCAGATTTCCATCCACTGCTAAAAGTTTAAAGCAGTGTTTTGTCTTTCATCTTGATTTTGTCTTCGAAATTTCTCTCTCCTGTTTTTATATTTACTTTGAAAAACCTAATGTAAGGCAACAAAATTTAACATCCAAATTGCTGGGTAGATATACCCTAATAATGAAGTGAGATATTCCATATTGTAACCATGAAAGAATAGCAAACTAAAAGCCTACCTGGAAGCATTTTGTATCTCCTGCACATTGCTGACCAAGCACTTAGTGGTGCAGACATTATCAGTCAAAAAAACCACAAAGTGATTTTGGTGGAGTTTCTCAAGATATGAGTGCTTTGGAGTAGCTCTGACCCAAGATAACTAAGAATAGTCTCTTGGCACTCTCTTTATAAGGAATACACTTGCTGGGGAAATGCCTGAAGTTCTGCATCCCTTCAGAAAGCCCTACCTCTCTGCTTGTGCAGATTTGCTTCTGACAAGAACCCATAAGGCAGCATGCTGCCTGCCACTTCAGCTTACCCCTCACAAAGACTGTCTGTACTCTTCAGAAATACTTGAGGGAAATAGTACAACTACAAATTAAAGGAATAGCGTAAAGCACAACAATATATATATATGTATGCTATGGGCACAAGTACCTTCTTTCAAGAGCAGAATCATACTGCAGATAAAAATAAATTAGTGCAGAATCTCTCTGTCTCTACCTTCCAACCTAGAGCCTTGTGCATAAAGAAGCAGAGATTTTAATTTACATATTGACCTTGGGAAACATGATTGATTTGGGAAATAATTGTAATTTTTAGTGTAAGGTAAAATATGTTTCATTTTCTTTAGTAAACTGTAATTCATTTCACATAGCATTCAATTTAGATAAGCATTATAGCTGAATGGTTCATTAGATAATGTTTTGTCATGTTTGATGGCATCTTATTCTGAGTACGCCTAAAATACTGGGGTAGAGAGTTAGGCATACAACCCAGGCATGAATTTACAAATAGTCAACCCTGATTCCTCAGACTGAGTTGGTTATAGTGGTACATAATTAGAAGTTTAACTGTTAATTTAGACTCAAGCAAGGCAAATGAAAATGGGCTAAAATTCAGCAGCTTTAATAAAGTCAGTAATATTGAACAGAGTCTGAGGCATCACGTAGAAAGACCTGGGTGATATTCAGAACCTGAAAAGCAGAAATGTGGTGAAATGTACCATGCTCTGTGCTAATAATCAATTACATCAATTACAAGAAATTCTGTTACAAACTGGGAGCTCATCAGCTGGAAATATCTGAAGAGTGGAAAGGCCTGTGTTCATCAGCCAGATGATGTCTGGTTACTAACATGGCCAATGGGGTCAGGGAGTTAATATGATCCCAACATGTATCTGGTGAAGCATTTATCAGAAGAGCTAAGGCTGTGCTGGTGTCACTGTTGCCCTCTGTTGAGACAACTCTGTGTGAAACAAGAGAAAGAAAGAACATGGTAAAGAAGAACCTGACATTTCATCTTGTTGGGGCTGGTAAACCAGAAAGCTGAAAAGGGATATTTCTGCTGCCTGTGAATACAAGGATGTCAATGGGAAAAGAAGGGAGGGAGAACTACTTAAGATACATAACAAATCTGCAACAAACCTTGCCCCCTGAAATAATCTCACCTTGAATAAATTCATCAGACACAATGATCGGCCTACCCAGTCATTACTGCATGTGTCAGGAACAAGCTTTTTTGGTTATGAGAGAGCACTCCTATTTTGTGCTATGGCTGTTTATTGAGATACAAAGGCAAAGCAAGGCAAGACTTTCTGGGCAAGGTTTTCAAGAGGACCAGGAGCCTCTCTCATTTTGAATCATGCTAATGGTCACAACTTTGCAATGGTGCAATGAGGAGATCTCATATGAAGAATATCAGTTGTGGATGTTTATTTGGAGAGATAATATCCTCCTAAGTCAAGCTGATGGAGCTGGAAATGCAACTGGGGTTTCTAGCAGGAGCATGCTCTCAGTGTCCCTGCCCTACCAACCTACATCACAGGTTTTAGAAAAGTGCCAGGTAGTTTCTGGCCTTTTTGCTTGTATTCAAGCTTTGAGTCTGAGACCAATACTGATGCCAGCAGAGTTATACAAGCATTAATCTTGGAAGGATAATCCTCTCTCCTCTTTCCCCAAGACACAGTGGCTTGCAGCTTGGTCTCACATGACAACCTCATGTTGGAGCAGCAGCCTACAGCCACACTGGTGGCTTTGCAAACAATGTGGGTCCGCTCATTGGTAGCCGAGTTGTCACTACTACCTTCACATGTGCTCATGGTTTTACAAAGAAGTGACTAAGAGCCTGTGATTGGACATACATTGATGCATGGCATGACTGGAAATCTCCTGGGTAGTATAGACTAATGCCAAAGGGAAAAATTCTTGTAGCTGTAAATTAATAAATTGTCCTTGACTTAAGGATTTGCGTCCATTAAATGCATTAGACAGAAAATTAAAGAGGAGTCAGACTCCCTTGATCATGCTAAAAGCTAAAAGGTACTTTATGAAGCTGCCATAGAACGAGAAAAGACTTTAAAGTGAAAAAGTAGGAATATATCACTAAGTCCCATTTGGTTAGTCTTCTCATCCAGGACAGAAGAATTACACAAAGATAGCTTTTAAAGATCTAGACAGGGCACTTACTGATTTCTATAGATGTAAGGTAGGTGGAAAAATCATGCTCAATTCTGATATGGTGTCAAAATAACCATTTAAAGGTGACTCATCATTGCAGTGTTTATAAAATGCCATGGGTGTAGGAAAATTCATAGAGGAAAGTCAAACATTATCACTCCTTCAGGAATACTTGGCAATTCCCTGAACATCCCACAAAGAATAGGCTGTTAATGTGGTTATTTCTGTGGGACATGGTGTAGTGTCACCTAGAAATATGTATTGTGAAAAAAACTCCTGCAGCAAATTAATATTTTTGAGAAAACTTTGAACTTTTTTGCACGCAGAGAACATCTTCTGGAACAAACAGAAGAGTGAGGCATCTCAGCACAGTCATGGCCATGGGGTTAGGGAATGTGATTAAGCAAGGTCTCAGGGTAGCTTCCTGGATCTAAAAACCCAAAGGCTATACAGGCTGGTACTAGACAAATACTCACTCATTTGGATAAGAACAGCTCTTCACACTGGCAACTTCTCCCATATAATGCCCATCATCCACTTAGCAGTTGTGAACCCATCAGATTAATCTCATGACTCCTAATTCAAGGGGAGCCTCACAGAGGAGCACCCTGAAGCTGCCTTTGCTTTCACACCTCTCTGCAGTTGCTCCCCTTTCTCAGTCTATCTTCTGTCCCACACGAAGACTGTCATGTGTTTTGGGACTTCCTATTGAGTCTGGAAAAATGTCTGCATTCCTAAGAAAAGGGGAAAAAAAAAAAAGAAAAAGAAAAAGAAATTTAATGCAAATGTCTTTAACCCGAGTCAAGAATGGTAACATCACTCTGCCTTAGTTTTCTTAAAGAGCATTTCTTGCTAGGAAAGAATCATTGCAATGTATCATGCTACATGACTACAGTAAAGGTTCCTTTGAATCCCAAAGACATGGGTGAGATACCTAACTGACAACAAATGGGGACACACCATTGATATGGCTCACACAGGGACTCAGTAAATCAGAAGGGACCTGTTGGGAACAGCATTACATGTTTGAACCTGTTTAATATTCTGAGACAGAGCTTCTGTTCATGTATCTCAGCAGGTCTTCATCACATTCCCTTGCAGATACACTGGGTTTTATTAAATCATCCTATGCATCAAGGAATATATGTGTGAGCTATTCTGAACCATGATTAATCATCAGAAAACAGTCATAATTATAATTTCATAATTATGAGAATAATTGCAAAAGATTAGTAGTGAACCCAGCTGGAGACTTTGGAAAAGACTGAAGGCAATTAAACTGATGAAAGTATCTAATCACTTTAATCTCTTTTTTAGATAAAGCAGCATGAACTTCAGCTCACATTGTCAAAGGAGGCCTGGCCTGTTGGGTGATGAATAAATGTTACTGATAGATCAACTCAGCCCTATCACAAGTCAGGAAGGTTCTTCTTGCTGGTTTCAGGAGGAGTTGATCAAGGTCTGTTCAAAGAGAACACAAGACCTGTTTAATGTGTTTACATTTACTATTTCAGGCAGGACCGAACTGATGTAGCTGCCACCTCAAATCAAACTGACATTTAAAAAACAGGGTGCAGAGACTTTCTCAGATTGGCCAAGCAAAATGCTAAGAGAAAACAGTGCACATTGACATCACATTATCTAAGAAAAAAACTAAGAATGAGGATGGGAGGAATCAAATGGTGACAGAGGGGAAAAAAACCAAACACCACACACTTCCTAGAAACATGGGTCATTCCTATTTCTTGAAAGACTGCACTGAAGACCCAGCTGAGGTTTAGTGGGTTCAAGTTTCACTACAGACATGAAAAACATGGAACAACATGTTTCATGGAACACCAACAGTCTTGAAACAGCATGTATTTTATGATCCTGTAGGGCACAAATGTCTTGAAGAACATTGCATAAACCTCAAACATTCCTGATATTTTCATGAGCTCAGCAGTTGTATAATTCCTGGATCACTGTGCTTAGAGTCATACCTACAGCAAAAAAAAAGGCAATCTAAATGATAACATAAACCTCTCCTTACTCAAGATAAGAACTCTGCTGAATTTCACTCCTTCCTACCCCAAAGGGAGACTAAGCAGAACAAAATCCATGGGATCTGTTTGAAAGGTCTCAATAGACAGAAAGTCTTGAACTCAATATAATTTGCTACCCTGCCCTTACAGTGTTACCAGAAGTCACAGACTTTCAAAAGCAGGTCTGGAGTATTTCACAGGTGCTAGGGTCTTCATGAAGAACAGTCACTGTTATTTTCTCTTTGCACACTGGGGAAAACCTGGTTACTGTGGGGTAACTACATGTAACCAGCACGTAACAACACACACTGGTGTCTGCAGCCTGAACCCCAGTCCAGAGAAAGAAGGAATCAGGATGGAAAAAGTCCAAGAAAGATTTAGTCTTGGTCAAAAGCCATGTCCAAGCACACCCTTTAAGCAGCCCTCCATATGGCACTCATGCACATATGGGGTTACAGGCTGTAAGTCAATGGTCACAACACGCTGGACCATTCTACTTCATATTCAGAGTCAGTTTGGAAACATCTGCAAGCTGCCACACCCAGCTGCATCCCTAGACACTGCCTCGGCATATGTCCCACCCTTATGTCTGGACCACAGTTGCACCAAGTCTGACATCTGTCTTTTTAATAAAGTAAAGGCTTTTGGGTAAAAGATTCAACACACTTGATTGCTTTGTTGTTTGTCCAAGAGATAAAAGTGAAAGGTGAGCTTCAGACTGTTTCCCCTGCCAAAGAATTATTTTTTAAAATTCATGAAATAACAATCTGATTTTATTATTTCTGTGGTGTATGAAAACCACCTACCACTCCATCTCTGCTTCACAAAGCTAATATGACTCAGATAATTTACTCAAGGACAAATTATTATCAAGCTACAGGACACTCCAATGGGAATCATTAAACCCTTTAAACATGTCAGCATCACTCTGTTGACTAACAATCTTCATGTGATTAGCAGAGTTCTGTTCATCATCCTTTCAATTTTATGGTTCACACTATTTCAGGTGGCATACCTGCAAGCAGAGACAGAAGTGGTACTTCTACTCTAAAGCTGCTTCTAAATCCTTTAAAACATTGCTGAAAAGGAGAGGGGGAAAAAAGGCTTCTCTAGTAGAGAGTGTCTGTCAGGAAAGTTTGTTTACTGCAACTATCAGAACAGCAGCATGACATTTTGGCATGTCAAACACCCACATTTAGGGCTTTCTCCTGCTACCCCGTTGTAGCATCATAAATCCCTTATGGTGCCTCAGAAATCCTCCCATTACCACAGAATCATATAGTGGTTTGGGTTGGAAGGGACCTTTAAAGGCCATGTAGTCCAACCTCCCTGCAGGGAGCACAGACATCTGCAACTAAAGCAGGTTGCTTAGAGCCCTGACCTGGAATGTTTCCACGTATGGGGCTTCTACCATCTCTCTGGACAACTTGTTCCAGTGTCTCACCACCTTCAGTGTAAAAAATGTCTTCCTTCTCTCTCTCTTCTTTTAATTTAAAACCATCACCCCTTGTCCTGTCACAATAGTGTGCTGGAACCCAAAGTGCACACTATCCTACTGATGGCAGGGATCCCCTTTCCATCTAATCCTCCAGCTGCACTATGCAGACAAGGGACAGGAGGAAATGAGGGTGTCCTCAGGGGACAGGCAGGGCTGGCATCAGGTGTCCTCTGCTAGAACAGTACAGGAAGAGAGGGTTTTGAGTAAACACCTTCCACTGAAAGTCCTTTTACCAGGGCTCTTGCAATCACTTTGCTACCAAACATTATGTCATCCAAAGCCTGAAGGCAGACCAGAAAGACTGTGGAGAACTATCATATTGATCTGATTCAGTAGGCTTATCAATGATTTGGAAATATAATCGCTTCTCCTAAACTATGCAGATAGCAAAGTAATTAAACACAGATGAGAGCTGAGTGTTTACAAAAGCAGGACAAGGACATTCAGCATATACAAAAGTCCTATACAAAAGGTGCCAAAAAAAAAAGTAAACTATATATCAAAGGGAAAAAAATGTCCTCTTTGCCTAGAGTATCCAGAGAAAATGGTGCTGTGGCTGGAAAGCCTGAGACTAGAAAGGAGCTAGAGAGAATAATAATGAATGAACAACATAGCATAAGGTCCCGGTGTGATCAGGGGATCAAAGGAGATTGGGGAAAAGAATCAAGGGATTGTTTTATACCCTTCCACATGAAATGAGAAGGACAAATGTGGAAATCACATCTTTTCAAAAAGCTTTACAGAACTTGGCTGGGCTGCCAGAAAAGAGCCATGAGCAAATCTGAGGATGGAAAGAAATCTTCTACAGTAAGAAATGTCAAGATCAACCTCTTGCTTAAAACAAGATTAGCAACAACAGCAACCAAGAACTTTCAGAGAGAAAAAGCATAGGGACAGAAAATTAAGTTTAGTGGAACAAGGCATTATACATCAGTGGTATACAGCAGAAGCCTACAAATCAAATTGGACATTAGGATCACATTTTAACAGGAAAAAAATTTAACTAATGGAAGGAATTATCGAGAGAAATAATGAAATCTTCATCTTTGATGTCTTGTAATCAAA
The DNA here is from genome assembly GCA_033439905.1 of Ceryle rudis. NCBI lineage: Eukaryota > Metazoa > Chordata > Aves > Coraciiformes > Cerylidae > Ceryle > Ceryle rudis. The sequence continues at coordinate 15,161 of JAAGNO010018709.1, read as the reverse complement.
GTTGAGGAGTTTCTATTTTATAAACACAATTCAACAGTCCTTTCTCAGTTTAAAATTACATTAGAAATCATCTGGCCAGCAGGAATAGGACAGGGATTGTGCCCTTGTACTCAGCACTGGTGAGGATGCATATCAAATACTGGGTTCAGTTTTGGGCCCCTCACTACAAGGACATTGAGGTGCTGGAGTGTGTCCAGAGAAGAGCAACAAAGCCAGGGAAGGGTCCAGAGCACAAGTCTTGTGAGAAACAACTTAGGGACCTGGGGTTGTGCAATCTGGAGAAAAAGAAGGCTCAGGAGAGACCTTCCTGCTCTCAACAACTCCCTGAAAGGAGGTTGGAGCCAGGTGTGGGTCAGTCTCTTCTCCCAAGGCACAAGTGATAGGACAAGAGTAAATGGTCTCAACTTGTGCCAGAGGAGGTTTAGGTTGGTTATTAAGAAAAATTTCTTCCCTGAAAGGGTTGTCAAGCCCTGGCCCAGGCTGCCCAGGGCAGTGGTGGAGTGCCCATCTCTGGAGGGGTTTCAAAGCTGTGGAGATGTACTGAGGGACACGGTTTAGTGATGGAATTGGTCATGGTGGGTTAACAGTTGGACTTGATGGTCTTAAAGGTCTTTTTGAACCTAAATGATTCTATACTATGAAGAGCAAACTTAGATTCTGCATGGCTTTGCATTGTCTCTTCTACTAATAGTTAGGTGGATTCAGTATTTGTGGTGGTTTGACCTTGGCTGGATGCTAGGTGCCCACCAAGCAACTCTATCACCCCCCCCACCACCATTGGATCAGGAAAATAAGATGAAACTCATGGGTAAGAACAAAGGCAGTTTAATGAAAAGCAAAGGCTGTGTGTGGAAGCAAAAGAAAACAAAGATTTAATCTCTACTTCCCCTCAGCAGGCAATGTCTGGCCCTTTTCGGGAAGCAGGCCTCCAAACACATACCGGAATGCATAGGAAGATGCATTGGCAGTGTCAATTGTAGTACACCATTTGGCTGCCTTTGACTCCGCTTCATACTGTAGCTCTAACATATCTGGTACAGCAGCGCACAGTGATGATGTCACTTCATTCAGGCCACGATAGTCTATTGTTAACCTCCACCCTCCATCAGACTTTTGAACTGGATATATGAGGCTATTAAAAGGTGAGTGGGTTTTACTGATGACACCTTGGCTCTCCAGTTGATGAATCAGCTCATGGATGGGAGCCAGAAAGTCTTGGTTCGTGCGGTATTGCCATCAGTACATTGTCCTAGTAGCAACTGGCACCCATTGCTCTTCAACTTGTAGCAGTCCCACAGCAAAGGGATCTTCCAAGAGGCCAGGCAGGGTTGATAGCTGTTTAATCTTCTCTGCATTCACAGTGGCTACACCAAAATCCCATCGGTATCCCTTTGGGTCCTTGAAGTACCCCCTCTTGAGGCAGTCTATGTCAAGGACACAAGGGGCCTCTGGGCTGGTCATGATGGGATGCTTCTCCACTTTTTCCCAGATAAGCTCACCTCAGCCTCTAGTGCAGATAATTCTTGGCATCCCACCATCACTCCAGAGATCCAGATGGGTTCTGTGCCTCTATAGTCTGACAGTTCCAGTGTACACTGTGCACCAGTGTCTACCAAAGCTTTGTACCTCTGCGGGTTTGATGTGCCAGGCCATCAAATCCACACAGTCCAACACACCCAGTCGACCCTTTCCTCTTCCTGGCCAGAGGCAGGGCCCCTCTATTCCTGTTCCTGGTCAGAATATTCACTGCCTGACCCTTGCTGTGCCAGACCAGAAGTCCCCCTTCAGGATCAAGGGAGGTCATCTTAGTCTTTCAGTATCTGGGAGACAGCCTATTACCTTCATGGGTTTCTGTAGTAACTACACCAACAGCCTTCTTGGGTGGCCTCTTCTTGAAGGTGGTCTTCCCTTCAGTTCACACACATGGGCTTCCAGCTTAAAGGTGGGTTCACCATCCCACTTCCTCATGTCCTCCCTTGGTCTCGCAGGAAGAACCAAAGTGCGCCACGTGGCGTGCACCTAGGGCTCCCTTTCCCTCTAACTGGTGCAGGAGAGGACTGATATCCAAGTTGCTAGCCTGTAGGGATGCAGAGGTACCAAGACTTTCTTCAAAATTTCAGAACCAAGAAGGTGCTGCCTCCACAGATGGTGTGTTCAAACCAGAGACCTTTCACACTGCCGCCAAGCTGGCAGAATATGATGTTGGGGTACCTTCGATCACCTTTTTCCACATTGCCCATGTGCACAAGACATCCTCTGGATCTTTGGAGTCTCTATCATCATCATCTAGATCACTGTAGATGACTTCCAGCACTGATAATTCTCTCAGGTACTGTATACCTTCATCTGCAGTAGTCTACTTTCCTGGAAGGCCAGAACTTGTAAGGTCATCCTTGTATGGGTACCTTGCCTTCACGCTGGAAAGGAGCTGTCTCCAGAGACTGCAAATTGCTGCCTCTTTTCCAATTCCTCTCTCAATCCCCCAATCTCAAGCAAGGGAGCCCAGCTATTTGGTATCCTTACCTTCCAGTTACTGAGTGTCAGCCCCATTATCCCAACATCGAAGCAGCCAGGCCACCATCCTCTCACCTGTTTGGCAGCAGTAGTACTTCCGCATGTCTTGAAGTTCTAATGATGTCAGGGACTGGGGAGTTTCTGCCTCTTGTTTCAGTTCTCTTACTTCCTCCTCCAATCTCTTTGTTGAAGGGCCAGCTTCTTGATCAAGGCTTTCCTTTTCTTCCTTCTCCTTTGTTAATCAAGGGTATGGACCCATTGGTCTCCTGGTCCACTGTTTCTTTTTTACTACTGGGGCAATTACTGTAGTTGTTGTTGTTATTTGGGTCCCTCTCTCAACCAGGGTGTCCTTGGAGACAGTTTGGGTCCCTACCTCAACTAGTCACAGAATCACAGAATGTCAGGGGCCAGAAGGGACCTCAAAAGGTCATCTAGTCCAACCCCCCTGCCAGAGCAGGATCACCTATACCAGAACACACAGGAACGCGTCCATGCAGGTTTTGAAGATATCCAGAGAGGGAGACTCCACAACCCCCCTGGGCAGCCTGTTCCAGTGCTCTGTCACCCTCACAATGAAAAAGTTCCTCCTCATGTTTAAATGGAACTTCCTATGCCTCAGCT
>JAAGNO010018709.1:0-11926 GCA_033439905.1 Ceryle rudis | reverse complement strand
GTCTTTCCTGAAAAGGACATAGCCATCCATGACCACATTCCAGTCATGTGAGCTGTCCCACCATGTCTCTGTGATTGTCACCAGGTCATAACCCCGTGACCACACACGGATTTCTAACTCATCCTGTTTATTCCCCATGCTGTGTGCATTGGTGTATAGACGTTTCAGGGATGAAGTTGAGTATATAGTTTCCAGCCCTGAAATGGGGTAGACCCTCTTGTTATCTAAAATGTCAACACCCTGTTCCTCAAGTGTTGGGCTATTACACCCAGGATTCTCGATGACAAGGCCAGCTACACCCCCGTCCCCCTTTGTATCTTCCACTAGTCCTTCTCTATTAGTGAACAGGAGGTCAAGGGAGGCTCCCTCCCTAGTAGGCTCATCTATCAGTTGAGTTAGGAAGTTATCTTCCATACATTCAAGAAAACTCCTAGCCTGTCTACTCTTTGCTGTGTTATATTCCCAGCAGATATTCCAGTCATGACAGTCATCCCACCACATTTCAGTGATGGCAACTACATCATAGTTGTCCTGTTGCACTATGGCCTCCAGGTCATCTTGCTTGTTGCCCATGCTGTGTGCATTAGTGTAGAGGCACTTGATCTGAGCAATCGATTTCACCCCCATCCTTTGTCCTTTACCTCTCATTACTAGTGGATCAGGGTTTATTTCCTTCCCGCTACAATTCTGGTTTTCCGATCACTTCTGCAGTTACTGATCCATTTGTGAGCTCCATGTTTTTGTTGTCCCATGTATCACAATTATTTACCTTAAGTAGGACAATAAACTGGAGGTTGTCCATAGGCTCATCTCTGAGCCTGGTTTTATCCCCTTCCCCCTTTGAGCTTAGTTTAAAGCCCTTTCAATGAGGCCTGCCAACTCATGTGAGAGGATCCTTTTTCCCCCTCTGTACTCTGCCAGCTGCCAGTAGACCAGGTGCCATATAAACTTCTCCATGATCAAAAAACCCCAAAATTCCAATGATGGCACCAGTCTCTCAGCCATGTGTTAATTATATGTGTTTTCCTCCCTCTTTCTGTATTCTTCCCTACTACTTGAGGGATTGAGGAGAACACCACCTGTGCACCTGAACCTTCAACCAATTGCCCCAGCACCTTGAAGTCCTTCTTGATTGCCTTCAGACTTCTCTCAGAAACCTCATCATTACCAACATGGAAAACTATCAAATGATAATAATCAGAGAGGTGCAACAGATCAGGCAGCCTCCTTTTAACATCTCTAACCCAGGCCCCAGGGAGGCAGCAGAATTCCCTGTGGGATGGGTCTGGTCTACAGATAGGCCTGTCTGTTTCCCTCAGAAGAGAGTCACCTACTATAATAACCCCCCTTTTCTTCCTCATTGAGGAAGTCCTAAGTTGTGAGGCTGGGGGACAAGCTATGGGTGAATGACCAGTTGGATCCTCATCAGAAGGTTTGTCAAATTCAGGAGGTCCATACCCCTTAAGTGAGGGCAAAGGGGGAGAAAAGGGAAGTGGGGGGAGGACTTGCCTGCCTCTAAGAGGTGGGACCTGCCTCCAAGTGTCCCCCCTTCCCACATCCCTGCCTTTAATATGGTTACAAGAAGACGACTGATTGTCTTCCAGGAGAGCCTTATAGCTATTATGCAGTGGCACCAGAGGAGGCGAAGCAGGCAAGGGGGGTGCTCACCTTCTGCCACATCCATGAACTTGCCTCCACTCAACCCCTTAGGTTATTATCCTCTATCTCAGGGGGGCAGTATACAGTGTGACCTGTTGATCTTGGGTGTTACCTGTCTCCTGAATGGAGCACAGAACTTGGCTCCAGTGGTCTATCTCAATTTCAGATTCCCTAATGTTCCTGAGCCTTTCTGCTCCAGCTTTAAGACTCACAACCTCATCTTCCATCAGGGCCATATGACTAAACAAACCATCTACCTGCTCACAGCACACGCCGCCATAATGAGGGGTGCCCTCTGAGATAAGGAGCAGGCTATGGCATTCTCTGCAACATGTCATCTGTACCCCCACATCCTTCTGTGGGAGCCCTGTCTGAGTTCCTACATCCATTTTGAGAGGTGACAAGAGCATGGCCTTCTTGTGTCGAGTGGAAACCATTTTGACAGGGACCATACAGGAGCAAATCTTCCCGGCTTTTCACCTTTTGTGCCCTTTGCGCACCTTTCTCACTGTCCGCGGTCTGAGCGATGCTTTTTGGTGCCCAAATCCTTCCACACACCCTGCCACCCAGGGACAGGCCTCTTCAGGGCAAATTTTGGTGTTGGCCCACCCAGAAGTTGTCTTCACTTACACCAAGGTGAGACCAGGCTCCATACAACCTACAATGTTCTAATAGTAGTAGTAAACAGTATTAAACAGCTCACATAAGGATGGACAAGGACCTCAGGCACCTGCACAATAAATCCACTCACATTCATCACTGGTAGGGAGAGGGAGATATATTCCCTCATCATCTCCACAAGATAGATCCCCCAGCACAGTGACACCACCAAAGCCAGCATAGAGCACATAGCCAGTGTGTGGGTCAGCATGTTCCCAAGTTCCTTAATTCTTCCCACAAAATAACTCCTCCAGCACAGCAAGATGGTCAATGCCAAGGCAAAACACATGGCTATTGTTTGTATTAGCATGTTCCTGAGCTTAGCAAAATAATGAGATAAGCAGCATAAGCAGTGTAGCCACCAAACACCCTGACCTGCACAGGAGCCTGCCGTTTAATAACTACTAAGCTATAATGCACTTTATGTAAAACTGCTGTTGTTGTGGCCACACTGGGCACTGAAAAGGGCTGTGGTCCTTTGACCTTGGCTAGATGCCAGGTTCCCACCAAGCCACTCTATCACTTCTTTCTCCCCTCCTCTCCACTGGATCAGGAAGAAGAAAATAAGATGAAAATGAAACTCATGGGTAAAAACAAAGGCAGTTTAATGAAAAGCAAGGCAAAGGTCATGCATGGAAGCAAAAGGAAACAAAGATTTAATCTCTACTTCCCATCAGCAGGTGATGTCTGACCCCTTTTTGGGAAGCAGGGCTCCAAACACATAGGAGTTGCTCTGGAGGACAAGCCAATGCCCCACCCCCGCTTCCTCCTCCTTTTCCTAACTTTTATAGTTCAGCTGACATCATATGGTATGGAATATCACTCTGGTCAGTTTGGGTCAGCTGTCCCAGTTGCCTCCCCTCCCAAGATCTTGTCCACCCCATCCCACTGCAGGGGGAATGTTGAAAAACAGCCTTGGTGCTGTGTGAGCCCTGCCCAGCAGTAGTCACAACAGGGGTGTGTTATCAGCACCTTTCCCATTCTCAGTGCAAAGCATAGCACTAGGAGGAAATTCTCTGGGGAAAACTAACTCCTGCTCAGTCAGACACAATACAGTAATGAAAGAACCAAAGGTAGAATGGTTGGCCAGCTTCCAATCTGATTTTTGCATCCTTGGTGTTGGATAGAAACAATTCAAAACATCGATTGGCCTAGCTATTTTGTCCCAGATCAAAGAACATAGAGCATTGGATTCAATTAGGAAGGCCATCACACTTGTAAGGTAGTCACTGTAAAAGCAATATTACAATTAGCATATCAGTATTTGGAAGTCATTACTCCATGATAGCACTTAATCAGTTTAAATCTCTGCAAACTCTTCAATGCTTGACTGAAGAGCAGCATCTACAATTACAGTAGCTCTGGGTGGGTTTCAGATGAAAAATATCACAGTAGCTACATTTGCAAGTAAAAAAAAAAAATCATAGCTGGGATCAGAAAGAAATCACATTCCTTGCAACATATGCCTGTGACTAAATGTCCTGTCATACACAGCTTTGCGGTCTGTCTGCTTCTTCCTCTGTTGATAAACCCAGACAAGATCGCTCAACTGGTAAAACAGGACACTGGGGGAGATGGCTTTTAATCTGTCTGAGGACATTGGTTCCCTCCTTTCCCCTTCTAGCAACTGCTCTGGCTTGATGCAAATCTTTGCATGTGGCATTTTGCATGTAGCAAGTAGGAAAACAGTCATTTTTCATTTTCACAGTGCAGCAAAATGACATTACAAATTGCAAATTTAATCTGCACTGTGGACTGCTTATAGCTCTTCATATGAGTCACCATGAGCGCTTGGATATGCTTTTGTAATTTTAAGAAGGATTTATTTAAAAACACAAGGGGGGGTGGGGGAGGGAAGGGGGCGGGGAGAAGACTAAACTGGCTCATTGATGCTTGACAAGCACCTGAATCTTTTTTTCTCCTGAACAGAGGATTAGTTGGGATTAATTCTTCCTAAAGGCAGTATATTCAGCAGCTTCCCGTGGGAAAGGTGGTCTACTGTGACTATTGAGATGTTCTGCTTCAGAAAAACTAGACAGTCACTCTCATCTGAGTGCCAGCTTGTCTGTAGCCAAGCAGTAATGGGACAGGCTGCCCCCTGGGAGAACCTCAGCACATGGCACCTCAGCACCCAGGGCAGCAAGGCAAAATCTGGTCCCTCCATGGCTCCACCAACGATGCTGAGGCTTCAGCATGCTTGAGCCATCTTCGAAAGACAGATTCTCTTTGAAAGGACAAATACATGCATCATCATCTCATGCATGGGAATGGAAGCACAAGGACCTACAAACACATGGCAGGCTGTTAAGAATCTTTAAGACAACAATTAACCTATACTAATTTTCCACTCAATTTTAATTTCAGTTTTCTTAAGGCCTGAAAACAGATTCCCACAAATTCCTGGCAAAGCTGTACTATCAACAATAATACAGAATTAAGCCTGTTTTCATTTCTGCCTGTTGGAGCAGGATGGTAATATTATGAGCATTCAGGTTTGTGCCTTTTTTTTTTTTTTTAATAAACTCTCTTGAGTTCAACAGCATCCAAGTTTAGTTCAAATATATTGCTCCCTCTTCACCTTCAAGCTCAGAATATGGTATTTTTTGTTCAATAAGACAGATGTGGAAATTATTCATTACCTGACGAAATACTGGCAGACAAAGAAATGCATTCATGAGTGCTTGAGGGAAGTTGTTTACATGCATTCATTCATTGTCAGTGTTAACCAGACTGCATGTCTTTGACTTTCCTGCCTCTTTTTTTCTTCTTTCTAAACAAGACAATTGAAGGCATTTTAAAGGTTAATTTAGCTTTTCTCAAATGTTACCCAAACTCTGAATGATGAAGTTTGTCTAATTTTTCTTCTTCCATCACAACAAACTGTTACCAATGTACTCATTTAACAATTCTCTGGGCTGTAATCTCTACAAACTGAAGGCATCTGGAAACATGAGCTGAGCTCTTGGTCATGCTAGAATAAATCCAATTTCCTCAGGTTTCTTCACCTTCATTATTTCCACAGAAGATAGCAACAGGGCAGCCAATTCACCTACACCTCCATGGTTTTACCAGTCAAGGATGCTGAGAAAGAAGGGGTGAGCATCCTGTAACATGGTTTTTAGGCAGACAGCTTGTGTTAGGTCCTTTGAGCAGCAACTCTCCATGAGATTTGAAGCTAATGGATTTTTCTACAGCTACTGAAACCAATCTAAATGTGAGGTTCCATGGTCACCAGGCTGGCAGAAAGATAACTATTTTTGTTTGGTTGTTCCCACACAGATCATTTTTGAGAACCACTACTGTTAGCATACAGGGAGGACATGCCATGGAGGACATCAGGAAGCCAAACTGCAGCAGCCTTAATGGATCAAGTCTGCACGAGGTTCACTGCAAAGGTGCACATGTGAAAATTGCCTGCACTCTGGCAAACCTGATAACACACCTCTACCTAACACAAAACTGAAGGCATCAGAAGCAAACTCTTCACACTACTCCAATTCCTGCCTCCCTCACACACCAGGAGTATCCTGCCAAGGTGTCAACCCTGTAGACACAAAAAAAATGACCTGAGACATGGGTGGCTCCTGGTAAGACCTGTCTCTGGATAGTCTGCTAAACAGAGATAGAGTCAGGTCCCAGTGACACTTCACACTTGCCCAGAGTGAGCCACCTGACTTTGTACAGCATACATCCATTACCAGACCAGTACACAACACATCAAATTAGCTGATGAGTTTACTGCTTTGAATTAATCAGAGCTTCTCACTGCAAATACTGAAGAATGAATTCACTGAATGAACTGCCATGGAGGATGTAGAGGTTTGGTCCAGACATTTGTGAAACCTCTATGCCCCATAACTCAACTGTTACCACGCTTCCGATTTTACAGCTTTCAGTAGTCAAATGACAGCAGTTGATCAATGTTAGAAGAAAAAAGTCAGCCTTACCAGGTTATACACAGTGACCATGAGATGACTTCTTATAGCATGGAGTTGGGAGAAGAGTGAAATAGTCACCTCCCCAACACATCATCAGCATCCATCAAAGGGCATATCCACATCAGCTTGCCTGAAACAGATGAGGACAGGCAGTTAAACTCCAACTTTCAATTGTTTATACATTTGCAAATTGGTAATCAATATTTCTTTTGTTGCTGATCATGACTTTGTTTGATTGGGAAATACCAACCACAACAAGCAAGCTCCAAAATACCAGTGTGAAACAATAGCAGGAGGTGGGAGGAAGGGAGGGAAGGCATTCAAAGTTACCAGAATAAAAACTGCAATTTTCCAATCAGCTCAGTAACGAGGGTTCATTGACAAGGTGACAACAGAGTGTTTCAATCAACCTGCAAAGACTATTTTGCATAATTTGCTGGTGTGCTCAGGCAAAGCCATCCTGTTCCCTCAGTTCCTTGGTCTAGTGCTAACCACATGTACCACCACAGCTTGTACAATCCACCATGTTCCCTGGGCACTCTCCACCCAAGGGCAAGCATTCATTTGTCTATAGCATAGAAAAATCCTTTTTTTCAGAGTAGACATTAATCTAAGAAGACCAAACATATTAACAGAAAATATGATAGTGATAAAACAGCCTTACCAGGGTAACAGCTTTAAAGGAAAAGAGGCTGATATTGTCTCTGTAACTATAATTACTTAATACGCATTTAAGCAGCAACATAATTACTCAGTCCTCACTATAACTGTGCCTTGGAATTTCACAGAATTGGTAGAAAGAAAACACCAAGTAAAGGGTCATTGCAACGCAGTTTCTACACAGCATGGTCTCTTACCGTGCAAAAGATGGGCCAAGAAAGATGGAGAATTTGCCACAGGGAGGTTGAACCCCAGAGGATGTGGATCTGTGCAACAACCACTCAAGTGCTCCCCTCCTGGGTGGGAAAGTTTGGCATCCCAAAACTCTGATGGCCCTTGTTTAACATGGTACAAATAATGGAATAAACATGGTTTATCCCCTGCTCCTGCTCCCCTCAGCTTCCAGGCAAGGAGGGAGAGGAGGAAGGAGCATGAGCACATTTCCAAGAGGACAACATTGCTTCTCGCTGGCTGCATTTTTCAAAGCAAGCCAGACACTGCCCCTCCATGCATCAGGTCAATCTCCACCACCAGCAGAGCTCTAATTCAGAGGGGTACTTCAAATTACGTTATCCCACCAATTACCCTTTCGACAAAAGCTCATGCTACCACCCCTCAGACCCCATCCTTCTGCATTCACTGGGGCATTTGCTTCAGGAGGATAAGGTTTAAGAGCAGGTGTGCAGAGAAGCTACCTTAACATGGTGGCATGCAATTAACTAAGCTGTCTGTAACACCAAAACCCCATTTAAGTGTGTGAGTATTTGAATGAAGACAGGCTGAGTGCTGAGATGCCAGTTCAGCCCATCAGTTCCAGGTAGAGGAACCTATGTCAGGGGAGCCTTTGCTCCTTCTGCACCCTGACAGCCCCCAGGACACAGCACGCCCTGTACCCACAGGAAAACAGCTCTCAGAAAGCAAGGGAAATCCTCATCTGAGACCACAAGCATAAGAGTAAGGGCAGGGAGATTCCAGGCACCTCACTAAGAGACTCTGTCTAGGGCTGAAGAAAAAGGGTGGCAAACAGATATCTACAAAAAATCCTATAGACCACCTCTGCCAGCCCCAGCAGGTTTATTTGCTTTGACACATAGGCTGTGATTTAGATGGGATGCTCAGATTTCCCCCCTTCACCTGTCCTTGGGGCAGTGATGGATTTTCCCACAGGTTTGTTGAGCTCACCAAGAAGCTCACAGTCACTTGTGTTTCTGAAAAGTGTGCCAAAAGGACCATCATCCAGGTTGGTGCATCTTAACAAAGAGAGCAAGGTCAGTCCTACCACCCCAACCTCAGCTGGAGGTGAGCCCTAGGCAACATAAGCAGAGGTGGGGATGTAAGAAGCAGATTCCTTTACTCCACTATAAATGTTAGATACCTTTCTGAAGCAATTTCTGACCTTCTAAAAGAAAAGTCATCTTTATTCATTCAAGCAATTTGTAATACTAAGTTTTAAATACTATTCAAAGGAATTCTTTGTCCTTTTCAAAATACCATTATTTTCATCCAGGCACACATTTTATATATATATATTTATATGCCTCTTTTTAATTCTATTTTACTCTAGCACTGAAAGTAAAGTGTGTAACTTTTGACTATGAATTCCTCTTTAATTGCATTGCTTCAAAACTTCACATTATGCTGAGATTGCTGTGGAGCTCTGAGACTGTTTCTTTACCTTCTTTAAAATATATTTATCTAGAGGTAGGAGTCAGGGCTGTGCTTCTCACACCCCTTGCAATTCAAACAGGAGTTCCACAGTCCTGCAACGTCCCCAGAAATTCTCCAGGCTGCAGGAGGTCATGGCACAACTTAGCCATGCCTGGGCATGTGTCTGCTCTCCATTGCACTGATGGTGCAAAATTCTGTATGCTAATACATCTGTGAAGATCCACTCAAGATGGCTTTTTATTGGTCAGGGCAGGATTCCAAGACCAGCCCAACTCATAGACATGTCTGCCTAAACATTTGGGACCAGCACTGCTGAAACTACTTCTCTTCCGAGGTATTGAGATAAAAGCTTTTATGCCAGCTACAATCTTTAAATCCCTGACTGCAGAATCAATAGACTCTCAACTCTTTAACTGCCCCATCCTCATTTAGATAGCAACAGCATGCTAAGGACCATCACAGTGCTCCATGTTTCAGGCTCATTCCTGAAACACCCTCTTGTCCCTAGATGTAAGCCAGCGCTTGAAAAAAGCCTAAATCCAAATTAAAACAAAGCAGACTATTTCAGAATGATAAAATATTACGATTTTTGCATTTCTATTTAAAGTGAGAATTTTCTGGGTTATATGTTAGCAACTTGTCTCGTTATAGAGCATACAAAGGACAGTATTTTGACATAGGAACTTTTACCCTGAAATGAGCTAAGTTTCTGCAGTTACCCGAGGGAAAAAAAAACAGAGAAAATATGAAAAGGCAAGAAAAGTTGACTGTGCACAATTTATAGAGATAACAGCATATCAACCACTGAACTGAAAGCAAACCCCAGCCATTTTGGACCATGACTGGCTACCCTTTGATTGAAGCCAATTGCATTCTGACAATTTGGTAGTACAATGAGGAATTTCAAAGTAAGTTTTGCTCCCAGTCAGTTAACAGATATTATGCTGAACTGCTAGACAGTGAAATGATCTCAACATCTACATGCTTTTTCAGCCAGACCACTGCAGTTCCAGATTTCTAGGTGCCAAGTGTCCTGGATGTGCAAGATTCCAGCCACTCTTTCAGGTCTCTGTGTGTCCCTCCAGTGAAATAGGAGGGTATTGGATCTGGCCCACTTAATAGGGGTTCCTACTGGGTACTGAATCATGGGCAATCTGTGCCAGTGCTTGGCCACACTCACAGTGAAAAAGTGTTTCCTGATGTACAGAGGGAACCTCCCATGTTTCAGTGTATGTCCATCACCTCTAGCCCTGTCACTGTGATGCTCAACATCAACATCAAAACCAGACCTCACCTTTCACAACACACAAATCTAACCCTTCAGGCTTTGAGGGTGACTTTGTAATGTACAGTAAGTTTATTAGAGAGCTTGCTAAGGGTTTTCAGCACATTCCTTCACCTCTCAGATGCTGGCTACACTTATCCACTCCTTTGCTTATGTTGCATAAAACCACTTTAAGTTACCTTTAATTTCAGCAACACAGTTAAGTATTGTCTCTACCAGTTCCTTTATCTGGTTCCCTGTGTGCTGCATGAACAGATCATCTAACCAAAGGAGAGGGTGGTGAAGGGGGAGAGACAGTGAACCATGCTTTCTGGAAGCAACAGCAGTTTGTGGAGCTGCTTGTGGACCCCTGACATTGGCTCTGTACCCAGAAAGCAGGCAGAAATCTTTCCAAAATAACTGTGTGTTAAAATGTACTCTGAGGACAATGCATGCACGAGTACCATGGATAAAAGATCTGAGCCAGCATTACATCTGGCAGTGACTTGTTATTTATATACACATGTGCCCTCTGACGACACAGCACATGAAAGCAGTTGTGTGCATGTCCAGAGACTGGAAAAACTACAAATGTGTCAAAAGTAATTCTCTCAAAACTAGCAGTAGCCACGATTAAGGTTGTGAGTGACAATTCATTTAGTCTTTTTTCCTGCATGTGGACATGATCTAGAACACAATTAATACCACAAAAATATATTTATTTTATATATTATACAGAATAGATGACCCTGATTAATTCTTTTTCATTAGTTTACCTTACCCAAGTGTTTAGTGTATGGAACACACCTTTACTCCAACTTTTCAGATGTGTTGTTTAGATTTGTATTTCATACCCATCATTGCACCAGGAGTTTGTATTAGATATATCAATGAAATGATCTCCCTGACACCCTTGTGAGCAAGTCCATCCTTCCAGCCCTACAGACACAGAAAGTGAGATTCGTAACATCTGGTCTGAATTTGTATTTTCAAATCAAACCTCCTAATGGTTTCATGGGCAGCTGCGAGTGGTCAGCAGTCTTTAAAGCATATTCCACTTGCATCACTGAAGAAGCCCAAGGTTGAAGAAGCCTTGTAAACCTTCTAAGCCTTGTAAGTTTGGCCGACTTAGTTAAACTATCAGCAAATAATAAAGGGTGTAAGGTAAGGCTCAACCACACCTTAGAAAACATGTTACAGAAACACACATCACTGACTCTTCCCAAAACTTTGGGACTGTCCAGGTCAAATGGAGACACAAAGGCAGACACAACTCCACACTTCACATCCTCACTGTGTCCAACCCAGTCCCCTTGAACCTGTGCACCGCACAAGACCCACAGAAACCCCTTGGCTCCACAGCTTGCTTTTCAATCCTGACACATGGCTGCAAGCCTCCTGGCAGCCCCATCCCAGTGCCTCCTTCCCCTCTTGCCCAGTCTTGCACCTCACCCTCAGACAGTCCAGGGAAGAGCTACTGACTGCAGGACCTAGGGCTAGACCTGTCTGCAGCCCTCTCTGACTTTCTGCTATGCCCTTGGAAGGACTACAATCCTCACAAGGCAGATGATGGCAAGATGACTTGCCAGTTTCCACAGCTCTTAAAATAATGTTCAAGCAGCACTGTCTTTGTCCTCCCTGCCACAGGTGCTCATCCCACCTGTGCTGATTCAGCACTACCCAGTAAGAGGTGGGTGTGCTCTACAAGGGCTGCAGCAATCACCTCTGAGCCATTGAGGCATGGTGGGTACTGTGGAAAGGGCAAGGAGATGCATTCACTCCATGAGCACAGCCTGTGGATATAAGGCAGAAGAAGGGGGAGTTGGGGACCATAGCTCCTATTTAAGCTAGCACAACCATTATGCCTTATGGATACCTTGTAGACATCTTGTACCTTCTGAGGAAAGGTCTCTCTCTCTTCCTCCTATGTACAGAGCTGTGAGAAAAATAAAGAATATATAATTTATTCTGCCTCAATTCCAATCCACATGTTCCTGAATCCAGTTTCTGAATGTTGTTCCCATCTGCTTCTGAGTCTAGATAGGACTCTGGGGTAATTTGATATTGCCTTTATATA
>JAAGNO010018708.1:0-15678 GCA_033439905.1 Ceryle rudis | reverse complement strand
ATTGAATATATATTATATATATATATTATATATAGGTAACGCCTGGTTGGTTTAGGCTGAAAAAAATATATAGATAAAAATTGTTCACCAGAGCCACCATTTTAATGCATTTGAGTAAAAACACCAGAAACACCACATGGCTTCGTAAATATGAGAATGTTTCAATTAAATGGAACCATTGGTTGACAAAAGAATGACCACTTTCAGTCGTATCACTTTAATGAGTTCATTTTATATTTAATAATTCAGAACATTTAGCACTGAGATTGAAAATATTTTTCTTGAATTTATTGCTAAACAGTATTCTTTTCCATTAAATCTAGTTATGCCTTTCAATATATATTCCTGGATCTCTATTTTATGATAAAAATTGCCTCTCTGAGAACATACTGACCACACGGCAAATTTTTAAGTATTGAAAACTTTAAAATGGCCTAAAGTGCAAAGTGCCATTCCAATGCAAACTCTTTCAAATTGTAATGTTATTTTAAATCTCTCTCAAAAGTCACAACTGATAGGACAAGAGGAAATGGCCTCAAGTTGCACCAGGGGAGGTTTAGGTAGGACATTAGGAAAAGCTTCTGTACTGAAAGGGTTATCAAAGACTGGAATAGGCTGCCCAGGGAAGTGGTTGGATCACCATCCGTGGATTTATATAAAAGCTATCTAGATATGGTGATCAAGAATATGGTGTAGTAGTGGTCCTGGTAGAGTAGATAGTGGTTGGAATTGATGATTGTAAAGGTCTTTTCCAACCACAGCGATTCTGTGATCTGGACTCATCTGGACTCATTTTGAGATGCACATCCTTCATTTTAGAAATGCTTCATTTTAGAAAGCAAGAGCACAATCATCCAGTGTTGCGATAAAGCAAGAGAGGATTCAACATACCAGTTTCTCTCAACTGAAATAATCTTACCATGATGCAAAATTAAACACTTTTCAAAAGGAAACAGAGGCTCATTAGGCTTTTCATTCTGGTAGGCTCTTTAGAAAATTCAGTTACAAAGAATGTCTAATCAGGCACATGAAGTTTTATATGTAGCATACCATAATTTGTTGGTTTTTCATCTAGTTCTTAATCTCCTGTACTATGAGCTTAATGTGTTAAAAATAGACTAATGTATAGCTGCAATTAATTGCATTAGTAACGGAGAAATAAATTCAAATACTGGACTTGAGAAGTGTGTAGTCCAGAGTAAGTCTGGTTGTAAATCAGGACATTAATAACTCAAATATTAGTAAATACACTATCAGTTAACTGCTAGAAAAAAATATTTTTTTACATGAGGCTGTTTTTGAAACTATTCCTAAATATTGCCACATTTTAATTTTGTATCTTTTTTTTTTTCATTATCGATATCTTTACTAGCTTAGCTAACTGAAAAGTCCAAGTATAGCTACATGAGTTAGAAAAGAACAGTAACGCCTAAACTGAAGCTCTGTAGAAGAAACCCACCCTTTAACCTTGGAGCAATGCATGAGGGGTGAAGAAATACTTTAAAACTTTTCAAGCTCTTGCACATGAGGATTGATACACCAACATAAGAATGATCCATGCATGGGCTGGAACTGGGGTTGCACTGTGTCAATACAGAATGATTAACTTTCAACTCAAAAAACAGGTAAGATTTCTGCTTGATTAAGATTTTGCAGAACAAGAACTCTCATACTGTAAATTTCTCAGATGTGATCTGAAATGAGCACAATTGTGAGTGTAGGTTTATACTCTGACAACACTGGGTGGCATTGTGCAATATGTAGCATTATAAAATAATAGACTAGGTATACAGACTTTAAAAGTTTATGATTGACTGCTCTTCTAGCTCTCAGGTTGTAAAAATACTGGGAGGAACTCACAGGTAACTTGGATGCACATACTTGTGCAGCAGTTTCAGCTCCTAAGCTCACAGATGGACATGATGACTTTATTGCTGTCTCTCAAAGGAAGTGTTCATGTCTTTGTGTATAATTAGCTCCACTGTGAAGAAGTCCTGAGAAGAAGGCTTGGTTATCTTGTTAGACTTGTGGTTCAGCAGGGTGATAGGTTGTGCTTATTGGGAAATCTTTGTATCTGTCAATTAGTATTTTATAAAACCTGACAAAAAAGAGAGCAGTAATCTCATCACCAGATACCGATTTCTTCTTTAACTTTCTTTCTCAGTCATATGCAAGTAGTTTCTATTTAGTCAGAATTCCTGAAGAGTCAGACCTGAACCTTTCTCACACTAAGGTGCTGCAGGTTGCACAGGTCCATTTGAGAGTGTTTGCCTTAGATGTTTATTGAAGTCTGGGATTTAAGCAGGAATTTGTATGTTTCTGAACTTCATGTTACATTATTCTATCAAGCTCACCTGCCATATGCTTTAACCAAGGGGTCATTCTGCTTTTGATACTATTCCTTTCAAAGAAAACTAGAAGTTTCAGTAGATTAGTTAAGCCTAGTACAACAATTATCTTCCTTTTTGTGTATGCTTCTCATAGGTATCATATAAGGCAAATGCCTGTGATTTCACTTTACCTAGTGTTGAGCAGTGAGTTGTAAGTTGAATGATAGCCCTTTAATTATGGAAACTGGGAATGACCGCTTAAAGGTGAAAACATGTGGCAATCTTTTTGTATTTTGTCTATCCAAATTTCACTCACCTACTTACTTGCTAACTCAATGGTTGTCTTATATTGAGGCTGAAAAAGGCACATTGGACAGATGGATTTCACATGAGTTAACTAACCTAACTTGCATGTACGTGCTCTGTGCTATGGCATTGTGACATCTACAAGCCTTGAGCTCATTTATAGCCTAGGTTTATGCTTTAGAAACCACTTGTTTCTACTTAGAAAATGGGGAAAACTTAAAAATAAATAAAATAAGGGCAAATAGATATTGAAACATGAATTCTGAATGAGTAACAGCTGAAGTCCCATTCTCTATCCAGGCTTTTGTGTAAAGGAACACCACCTGTATTTCAAATAGTAAATCCATGGGATGAAAACTTAATTTCTTTTCTTCTCATTCTAGCTAAAAGTGCTGACAAGGCTTCCAGTGAAGTAAACACTTATCCAGTAAGAAAACTGTCATGGAAAATTTACAGTTCTCTAACAGAACTGTACCTTTCTGTTTGTATGGCATGTAACACCTGACAGACAAGACCGAACGTTTTTAAAAGAAATTCTGCTAATGAGAATGATATTTAACTAATTGAACAAACTAGTTGAGGGAGAGAAGGGAGTAAAGTTCAATGATGCATGCATTACTGAGCAGAGAAGACAAAACTGCATTTCTTACTGAAAAAGTTTCCAGGCGTTGGTTCACCTAATGCAAAATTTATCCTGTTAGAAATACTGCCTCGGTTTCACTTATTTTCTTTCTCTTCCATGTTCTACCTCTCTGAGTAGTAATTTATTTGCTGTCTTTTAAAAAGTTACAGATGTGTCCCTTGTTATACAAACAAATTAATTATAACATCTTTAAAGAATAGATTGAAACAACATTGCAGTAGAGAAGAAAGGAACTACAAGGCCTTTCTGCTGAGGTGGTATGCCATGTGTGCTTAATGGGAGACTACAGCCTTCTTACCGTAAGTCTATGCCTAAACAATTCTGTACCTTGAAATCTCCATGATTCACTGATTACTTTACACTTAGCCACCTCAGCCTATAAGTAACACTTATAATTTAAATTAAAAAATCAACCTTAAACTCTAGCCTACTGTCTAGTATAATCATCTATGTTCTGATTTCTACACCAGTATATACACAAGCATTCAGATGAAAGACCAAGGATGTGGACCTCTGTCTTGCTCTTGGGTGAACACCATAACCAATTAGGTGCATCTGTGTCTGAGTGCATGAGATAATGCACAGGCCTGAATACTGTTTTCCTAGAAACTGTCAAAAACTAAAACAAGAACAGACTAGATGGTACATCTTCCTATTTAAACCACTTTCACCCTCACAAGAAAGATGTAATGTATTGATTTTCACAGAAAAAAAAAAAAAAAAAAAAAAAGCCCTTTACAGCATCACAGAATTTCCTAGATTGGAAAAGACCTTTAAGATCATCTAGTCCGATCATTAACCTAACACTGAGAAGACCTTTACAAAACTTTATCCCTTAGCACTACATCTGCACGACTCATAAATACCTCTGGTGTCAGGGACTTAACCACTTCCCTGGGCAAGCCGTTCCAGTGCCTGATAACCTGTTTGGTAAGAAATTCTTCCTCATATCTAATGTAAACTTCCCTTGGCACTACTTAAGGCCATTTCCTTTTGTTCTATCACTTGTTACCTAGGAGAACATACTGATCCCCAACTCTACAACCTCCTTTCAGGAGTTTTAGAGAGTGATAAGTTCTCCCCTCAGCCTCCTTTTCTCCAGGCTAAAAAACCCCAACTTTCTCAGCTGCTCCTCATAAAACACGTGCTCCAGGCCCTTCACGAGTTTTGTTGCCTTTCTCTGGACATGCTTTAGTGCCTCAGTGTCATTCTTGTAGTGGGGCCCAGAACTGAACACATTACTTGAGCTGCGGCCTCACCAGTGCCGTGTACAGGTGTAGAATCAATTCCCTGGTCCTGCTGGCCACACTATTTCTGATACAGGCCAGAATGCCACTGGCCTTCTTGGTCACCTGGGCACTCTGCTGGCCCATGTTCAGCTGGCTAACAGTCAACACCCCTTGGTCCTTTCTTCTGGGCAGCTTTCTAGCCACTCCTCCCCAAGCCTGTAGCGTTGCTGGAGGTTGTTGTAGCCTAAGTGCAGAACCCAGCACTTGGCCTTATTGAAGTTCATACCATTGTCCTTGGCCTGTTGATCTAGCCTGTCCAGATCCCTGTGTAGAGCCTCCCTACCCTCAAGCAGATTGACACTTCCACCCAGCTTCATGTCATCTGCAAACTTAGTAAGGGTGCACTCGATCCCCTCATCCAAGTCATTGATAAAGATATTAAACAGAACTGGCCCTGGTACTGAGCCTTGGTGTCACCACTCGTGACTGACTGCCAATTGGATTTAACTCCATTCAGCACCACTCTTTGGGCCCAGCCATCCAGCCAGTATTTTATCCAGTGAAGCATATGCCAATCCAAGCTATGAGCAGCCAGTTTCTCCAGGATAATGCTGTGGGAGATGGTGTCAAAGGCTTTACTAAAGTCCAAATAGACAACATCCACAGCCTTTCCCTCATCCACTAAGCAGGTGACCATGTTGTAGAAGATCAGGTTAGTCAAGCAGGACCTGCCCTTCATAAACACATGCTGACTGGGCCTGATCATATGATTGTCCTGCAAGTACTGGGATGATCTGCTCCATCAGCTTCCCCAGCACCGAAGTCAAACTGACAGACCTATAGTCTCCCGGATCCTCCTTCCAGCCCTTCTTATATATGGGTGTTATATTGGCTAATTTCCAGTCAGCCTGAAAAATGGTGGAAAGTGGCTTGTTGAGACCCTAAGTTGCCTTGCATTAAATATTTAATTACAAAAGACAATCTCCACTATATAGCTTTTCAGCAGCAGTGCAAAGGACTAATGATTTGGAAGAAGCTATTTTCAGAGATTACTATAGGTAAGTACATAAAGTTTCAGATGTTATCAGCAGTGTTCCCAAGCTTTGTAATGGTTGATTAAAGAAGAAGCTATGTCACTCGGCACTGACCCAAAGAAGAATACATATCCTCAGGCTCTAAAGAGCTCTTAAATAGATGTTCCCTTTACAGCCTGAGTACATGTTGGAACTAAAATGGAGAGGAAAATAAAAAGTTTTGTAAGGAAATATCAAAGGCCATTAAAGAAAGAGTTTTTAAAAAGGAGTCAGAATCATATGGTAAAATGATCAGGCACTGCTATATAGAGAAGAATAATATCTATTAAATGGAACTGACTTACTCTATTTTGAAAGCAATAGGATATCCAAAATGTATAAAACTTGCCTGTGAGGAGTTTTCTCTTTAGTTAAAAGCTATTTTTAAAAATGTTTACCAAAGGTTAAGAATTTATTACTTCTCTGAATTATTTTTTTTATTTTAAATGGATCTAAATCTGTTCATATCACATATATATAGCTGTGTCTTGACTACCAATAGCCTTAATCTAAATAAATTCTTATGTTATCCCTGTAGCTTTTGTCTAATTAATGCCTTTCTAGACAACTGAATTTGTTCATTTTTTTCCACACAAGCCAATTCCTTTAGTCTCCTACAGGTTCTTTATTCTTTTCATTATCCTAGGAGTTCTTTGAATTGTGCTGTCAGCAAAGTACAAACAATTACCAGTGATAGCAAGATTCAACAGATATGAAGGGAACCCAAGTTTTTTTAATCTGTTTTATAGAATATTTACAAAATATTTACACTAATCTTGCTGCCAACCCTTAATTTTGTAGAAGGATTGATTTTCACAAGAATGGCACATGTCGTTTATGTGATAGTTTGAACTTTTAGAAGGAAAGCTACTATACAAAAAGTATATATTGAATTTAACTTGTTATAATGGAACCCCCATGATGTGAAAACATTTGCAATAGGACTGAATGAAGTTCCTTATTTATCTCTGCTTTTTGTACAGTGTGTAGATTTTACATCGCTCGACAGAAAACTTAATCTAGGAGTTGTTTTTTTCTAGGCCAATAAGGTCTGTATTGAAATTCTGCTTGAAATAGAACTTACTTGATTTTATGGACAGCAGGTGTCTAATGTTGATGCAAGTGAACAACCATACTAGTTCTGTAGCAAAAGTTTTATAGGTATCAAAAGTTGTGTTATAACTTCTATAAAATCATGATTATACAATATTGAAGTCTACAGTTATTCCATCAGGATTTTATGAATTGTTTAGCTTAAATAGAAATGGTCATATATGTATGTGTATAAAAATATCTATTTATGTAAATTTAAAGGAAGACATTTAGTCAGTATTTTATTTCATCTTAGACCACTTAGAGCACTAGAAAGACAGAAGGCTTTTAATGCAGTCGTTGTTGATTTACAAGTTAATTATGCTCATTATCAATAAGAACCAGAGTGTTGATAACAATGGATGAGAGGCATTTTCATAATCACATCCAGAAGTTTTCAAAATCTTTAAATGGGTGAAATCAGAGCATTTAAAACCTTATATCTACATCTGGACTTTGTTTTCAAAAGTGCCAGTTGCTCTGGATATTTCAGTTTCCTCTGCACTTGATTGGCAAATACAGGTCTCTGGGGGTGTCCATTCATGACTACCCCAGTTATTCTTAGTGCTGACTATTGCTTCAGATCCTAGATATTTTGACATAATCAGTCAAAATGACATTTAGATGCAAACAGCTCCTAAAACCCTACAGCTCCTCTTTTAATTATCTAAGTGCTATTCCAGCCAACTTTATTAAATCAATTTAATTTAGGGGCCCAGGTTTTAGTGGTAGAAGCTAAACTATAACAGTGTGACTGTGCAAACCATTTTCAGCACCTGAAGCCCTGTAACCCCTTTTCTTATCTTTTGTGTGCACCTTGCACCTTGCGTACCCTGTCCCTTGGCAGGCTGTGTAATGCTGCTAGAGCCACCCCTGCCCTGTGAAGCAGTCACATCCCTCCATCATGGGGCTGTATTTCAGAGGTGCAGCAAGTGAAGTGCAGGTAGATGGGAAGACATGACCGGCAGACCATGGAATTACTTCTGCTTGGCTTCCTGTGCTCAAGCCCTTCCCACAGAGACAGGTTTCAAACACATAAAGGGGAGGAGACAGGGGCAGCTTGGCAGAGCCACGCAACTGACTTCAGGCCCTAGAATGAAGCAAAATTCCTGGGGATTAGATTGAGACCTTTAATGTGGACAGTTAGAAGGTCTGTGTTTAAGGGCATCCTATCATACATATTTCGGAACTGACATTCATCTATGTCACACAGGCCTAGCAGCACTGAACACAGTATTGCCTGAATACTTTTAGAAGATTAATGCCTAAAGTAATGAAGCTGTTCTCTGAAAATGTATTTTTAAGGTGTTAAAGTCTAAGCCATTTACATTAATCATAATAATTTTAATTATGGTAAAACTCAAGTTTAAGTTGGACATTAAATACTCTAAACATTTGGCTTTGAAAAATAACTAGAAACTAGGAGTCATCATCACCAGGCAATAAATAAATAATTAATATCCGTTAATGTGGTTTTATTTTAAAAAAACCCAAACACACACAACAATAAAACCCACAAACCAAACACAAAAACAATCTCCTAAGTACCACAAGTTGCTCTCTTCACGATGTTCTTTTCATTGTCAGTCATGTAACAGACATTATTGTGGCACCAGAGGTTTGAATCTTGGTGACTGACTTGAAGAGAGTGGGAAGGATTTTAGTGTTTCAAAAAAGCAGCAGGTGGAAAGTGACATGGTAAAGATGACAGTTGACTGAATAAAACCAGCAGCTGCCTACTCTTTACCCAAATACATGCTCTTCGGAGAAGCTGAAGCTGAAAATTTTAACACAAAAGGATGCAGCATTCTTTGCTTCATGGTATATCATCATATCCAGCCATATTAACAACATACAACAACCAGAATATTTTCTTCACAGAACGTGTAAAACATTTGCAAGCTGCTCTGCATCAGATAGGCTTTAATGCAGTAACTACTGAAAGTAGAGGACCTCTCTAAATGTTCCTTTTGTTCTGCAATTAGCTTATGGTTTCTCAAGCAGGAAATCAGCTTCAGGAGTGGTGGTTTTTCTGCAGCTAACATAACCAGCATAGGAACCCTTTGATCTTTGCAGGTTTTTAAACTGTTAGTTTTGTGCAACCAATGATGAGCGTTAATTATCTCTCTAGCTAGCTGAAAATATAAAGCTGTAAATAAATGGATGTAGAAGTTACTGAAATGAGCATTTCCTCACATTCCAGTAATGCTTTTTATTCTACATTTAGCTGTCTTGAGAGCTTGTGTATTTATAAAAGATTGAAACCAAATAGAAGAAATAATATGCTTATGCAATAGTATGCTAATAAATTTGTTTTCGCTAAAACATGAACAAGAAAAGTTTAGCTTGTTTGTGGATTATGTGATGCAGATCATTTAGAGAAGTAACTGACCGGTAAAGGGAGAATAATTTAATTTGAAAGAGGAAGAGCAGTCCTACAGCTATGACACTGTAACTAGTGGATGCCAGTCTTCCAGACCTGCCAAAATTTCTTCGGAGAGCATGTGCAATTCATAGTCTCTTTCTTTTGGAAATAACTAATTTTCACTTTTCCTTTCTGCTGAAAACAGTTACAAATACCACAGTCTGAAAAGTGCAATATTTCTTTATTTTACTGTCTTCCTTTTTTTTTTTTTTTTTTGAAGGAAACATGGATTATAAATATTTACTTGACAGAACACAGTGCTCACAAGATACTTTGGCAATTTAAGAGTAAATTAAAATTGGATGTAGCGTAGGAAGCTAAGATGACATGTAGTGTTTTCACCTTGACAGCCTTTCACTGGAGGTGGCACAGCAAAAGATCTTGACACATCTTGATACCAGTGTGAATGCCTTTAAGTGGAAGGCAGGTAATTTTTTCAGATGCAGTAAGAATTTAAACTTATCAGTAGTCATAAGACAAAGAAAAAACCAGAAGAACTTCTGCATTTCCTAGATGAGTGCTGATCCTATATATACTTTTTAGGAACAAAAGGAAGTAATAAAAATAAAATTAATTTTAAAATAACATATACATAACATATTTGTAAAAATAGCTATATATACATAGTTAGAACTAGTTTGCCTAGTAGCGTAAAGCTGTGGAAAAAGTTCAGTGTAGCTATTTGGAAATGTGTTAAAAACAGTGCAAAATTCCAGAGATAACAAAGAACAGAGGAAATTTAAGAATACAGCAGTAGGTTCTTATTTGCCTCTTTCATTAGCTGTCTCAAGAAACTTTTTTCTTCTTTTATTTTCTGAGTTGCTGCCTTCTTTTAAGTTCTCATTCTCATTGTATTTAGTCTGTTTCAGTCATCTTTTAGGTGTTCTAAAATAACTGAAAGTAGATGAGCAGAAACTTAGTTCTAATCCTGTAAAATAGTTTTACTACATTAAAGTTTATTTTAATAGGATTGCTGACTTAACATTAAATATGGTCAGCTTTCATTTATCTAAGGTGATAAACAATGAGATAACACAGTTAAAACATACATAATACAATACTTAGGTAATAAAGCTAGAATATATGATGAGATGTAACAAAGAAAAGATTAACCATTGAACAAAGCTTAGCTGTGAAGTGCAGACAGTTTCAAAAGCCTGCAAGCTCCCGCAGTGAGGCATGCCACATACATGTGTATCAGCGAGAGAGACATGGCTGTGTGGTGCTGCTCCCAAGTGACAAAACCCGTCCCCTGAGGCTGGGTCACATCTGACCACACCACACATACCTACACTGCAGAGATCCACTTCCCAGAATCATACACAGAAAGCTGACCTGAGCTTCTCTACACTCACAATACACTGAGTATTTGAAATGGATTAAGAACCACCTACAAGTAATAGAAAGGTATCTATATGTGTAAGAGGTTTCAGAGTTGTAGCTTTGTAGGAAACAAGACTTCTTCTAGCTGCATTCACATATAACCCTTGTGACAGTGAGATGTCAGTGCTATTTGTAAAAGTAACTGTAATGAAAATGGGAGTAATAAAGGGACCTACTGCCACCTGCAATAGTGCTGCATTCTCGTGTCTGGTTTTCTCTAAAAGTGTATCAGTCGATTATTCAGATCCAGAAATGGGTGATAAAGAGGTTATACCGTGGTCTCTTAAAACAGTTGCCATTGTCAAAGTTGACAAAGTTTGGGTTTTTTCCTACATCTTATTTACTAATGAGTTCTGACTTGAGAAAATGTACTTGGTGTCCTTGTCTAACGGTTTGTATAAACCTGTTTGGAGATATGCTCCCTTTACTGAATTGCTCTTCAATATGACCTGGACTCATTAGCCATTAGAAGTCTTTGTATTTATTACAAAGGTAACTGGATCAGGCCATATAGGAGAAATGAACATCCAAATCACACAGTAGCACTCTTTCTATCCAGTTAGAATTACTGATGCTTTATGAAAAAAAGAGGTTGCATAGGTCAGTGGGTGGTTAGTGGGAATGAATTTCAAAAGACCTGGATTCTATATTTACCTTAGCCATTGGCCTTCCTAGACAAGCCTCATCATGGATATCTGCTTCTTCTACCTAATAATAAATGCCACCTTGTTTATTCAGATTTCAAGTTTTTCCCAATAGGTTCTGTCTCTTTACTGGATTTACACAGCATCTAGCACAGGGAGGCCAAAATGCTAGCTAAGTCCAGCAGGCACATCTGTAATATAAATGTGTGATAATGGAAGGGGAACCAAAGAAGTAACAAAAATAACAGTGAATATTCTTGTTGACATACCAGTATCTTTTCTACTGGAGGAAAAAAAAAAAAGTTAATTTGTGTAAAGAAATTAAAGTAACTCCAAAGATAAAAATAATGCAAAAACAATTGGGGCAATGTATTAGATAAACCCGCAAAATAATTATCTACTGTCCTTTAAACATTCAGGGGAGAGAAAGCTCTTTACCAATCAAGGTTTAAGAGGAGTCTGGGACCACACAGCAAGAGAGTTAGAAAGAGCGGCCAGATTTCCCTTCCCCAGCATTGGGGTATTACAACAGCCCCACAACAAAATTATGTGAGTGATGAGTACAGGATGACTAGGGGAAAACTGAAGCAGGAAAGCCTGTGTGTGCTCTTCAAAATAAATTTCCTTAAAACCACATATCAGGTTGTTGTTCCTAGGCCAAAGACTGCACTTTGATTACAGATATGCACAGCAGAGACCTCCAGTGACATGTACATCACTATGAAGTGTATGAAACTAAACAAAAATGCCATCATGAATATTATTATAGCTTTTTTTTTTTTTTTGGAACACTCTTACTGTTGGTATGTTAAAACAGCTGATTTCTGCCTCACTGCACACAGGAAAACCCCATTCCATAAGAGAAACAAAGAATGGGGTCAAAAATGGGAAGCTGTGTCTTCTGTTCTCTGCTGTATTCCAGTAAAGTTCTTCTTTGAATTGGCGGATCAAATTTAGTTATTGCTTGGTTTTGTCCAGCCCCAACCCTAGCCCTAGATAGAGCAGCATGACCCTCAAGCCTGCCCTGAGTTCATAAACCTACACGCATTCCACTGCACATGATCCAGTGATAATTGTGTCTAGCAATACATTACATTCATAAATCGTTTAAATTATAAGACTATTGTGAAAGTAGTTTGAGACAACTAATCTGTACTGACAAAAAATACTTCTATAACATTTAAATCCTTTAGCACACTTCATACATTCTGAAAAACAAAGGACAGTAATTGTGTAGGCATAGCTTTAAGCTTAAAAACCTTTTTATGCAAGAAATTAAGTCTTCATCAAGAAAATAACTGTTGAAATCTTAATATCTTTCAATGACAGCCACATTTGAAGAGCAATTTTATAGCATAATGATCCTTGTTGCATAATTTAGACAGGCTTTTGTTCTCATTTTAATTTCCCATACACAGCTTGCTTTACCATCTCTCCTTCTCATACCAACTGAAACGGAGAGATCAAAAGTCAGGAGAGAAGACATCAAGATTTGGGTGTGGAGTTAAACTTCTAAAGATTTCAGAACAGCTCCTACTTCAAACATGCTATGGCATATCTGATTAAAGCCTTGGGTGCCTCACATAAGACTCGGGTAGCTGTTTTCCACCTGACATCACACTGTAGGCTCAAGTCCAAAACTGCAACTTTAAAACCTCCACTCTGCTTCCACACAGGACTGGAAGTATCTAAATTTCCTGCTCCGTACTTTTTATATGCTCAAAGCATCTAGAACACAAACCTGCCCAGAAGATGTGCCAGAAGAAAAGGCATTTTTTTTCCCCTTCTACTTTACCTCATATCAAAGGTGGTCTGAAATCTAGAAATTAGTTCCCTAGTCTAAACCTTCCTCCAGTGATGATCTGACAGGCTTCTTCAAGATAGGCCTGTAGGACTGGGTGGACTATAAATCTGAGTTTCAGATTCTTGCTTTATTATCAGTGTAGCTGAAGGAGATGTTTACGCCCATCTTGCAGTAAGTCAGAAAAAAAAAAAAAAAAAAGTGTGTCAACTTTGGAAGAAGGGGCAGGTGAACCAGGAAGCGTTTAAGGACATTGCAAGGTTATGTAGAAAGAGAATTAGAGATGCAAAGGCTTGGTTGGAAGTTAAGCTGGCCAATTCTGTCAAGTAGAAGAAAGAGTGTTTTTATAAATAGATTAATAACAAAGGTAGGGCCAGGGAAAATCTCCATTCCTTACTGGATGAAGGGGGGATATAGTAACAAAAGACAAAAAAGGTCGAGGTGCTCAACACCTTCTTTGCCTTAATGTTTAACAAAAAGACTGACTATCCTCAGGGCAACTGGGCTCCTGAGTTGGTAGGCGGTGATGGGGAGCAGAATATCCCTCCCGAAATCCAGGAGGAAGTAGTTAGTGACCTGCTGTGCCACTTAGATCCTAACGAGTCTATGGGTCTGGGTGGGATTCATCCTTGGGTGCTTACAGAGCTGGCACAAGAGCTGGCTAAGCCGCTTTCCATCATTTATTACCAGTCCTGGCTAAGCGGGGAGGTCCCTGATGACTGGAGGCTGGCCAATGTGACACCCACCCACAAGAAGAGCCAGAAGAAGGATCTAGAAAACTATAGGCTTGTCAGCCCACCTCCATCACTTTTTTTGGGGAAAATATACAGCACATACTATCATCATGTAGTTTTTCTTACAGAGAATACCGAACAGAAAATACTTGACATGAAAAGTTTTGATATATGTATCAGATCACAGCTCCCTCTTGTGTCAATCATCATTACTACAGAAACCTGTTTATTGGATAAAGATTGCTTGAACTAATTCTGTGATACCTATTTATTTTATTCCTTGACTTTTACTTTTCTCATCAGTGATATTTTAGATTATGAAATATCATATTTTTATGTAATTTCAATGCCAGGACAGATAATACTACTTAAAGTAAGGCTGCACTAAACTACGTTCAGAGGAGTATTACTTTTGCTCAATGACACGATTTTGTCGATCATAATCAAAAATCCTGGGGGTTTACTGAAGAAAATTTACGTCTAATCTGCTATTTATTATTGCTGCTAGGTCCCTTTTTTCCACATAACTTTCTAGGGTTGCTTGTTTGGTTGTTTTTTCCTGTTCATATTTTGATGACTCTTGAGGAAACTCCAGCTATTCTCCATTTCTGTTCTCTAGTTTTTGTGCCCATAGGCATTCACAGCACCGTAAGGTGGTTATTACCATTCTGTGCCCAAGCTTTGTGCCATTCACATTTTGGTCACACCCACCCCAGGCAACACTACATGCTTGGCGAAGAGTGGCTGGAAAGCTGCCTGGCATAAAAGGACCTTGGTGTATTGATTGACAGTCGGTTGAATATGAGCCAGCAGTGTGCCCAGGTGGCCAGGGCGGTCGGTCAATGGCATCCTGGCTTGTATCAGAAATTTTATGACCAGCAGGACTAGGGAAGTAATCCTGCCCCTGTACTCGGCACCGGTGAAGCCCCATCTCAAGCACCATGTTCAGTTTTGGGCACCTCAATACAGAAGGGACATGGAGGTGCTGGAGCAGGTCCAAAGGCAGGCAACAAGGCTGGTGAAGGGTTTGGAAAATATACCTATAAGGAGCTACTGAGGGAGCTGGGGCTGTTTAGTCTGGGGAAGAGGAGGCTGAGGGGAGACCTTATTGCTCTCTACAAGTATCTGGAAGGAGGTTGTAGCGAGAGCAGGGTTGGTCTCTTCTTACTGGTGACAGGACAAGGGGAAATGGCCTCAAGTTGCACCAGGGTAGGTTTAGGTTGGGGATCAAGAAAAAAATTACAGAAAGGGTTGTTAAGCACTGGACAGGCTTCCCATGGAAGTGGCTGAGTCATCATCCCTGAATGTGTTTAAAATTCGTTTGGATGTGGTGCTCAGGGACATGGCTTAGCGGTAGGTTGTTAAGAGTTACGGTAGTAGGGTTAGGTTGAGGTTGGTCTCCATGATCTTGAAGGTCTTTTCCAACTTAAGCAGTTCTGTGATTCTGTTCGCTGCACCTCCGATGAAGGAAGGCTCCCTTCAGAACTAGGCCCAGAACATATATGAAGGAAAAGCTGGAAAGCTTATTTTTAATAGTCCGCCTCCCACTGCCGCGACGCCAGGCAACACCTGAAGGCCTCAACCGCTCCCCGAAGCCACCCGACAACTGCCGCTCCCCCCTCCACCGTGACGCCACCATACAGAGCGACGCAGAGGAAGAACTTTTAGGTAGCCAGAGCGATCGCCTGAGGGCGGCGCGCAGGATGGGGTGAGGCGCACGAAGCAGGCGCCGCCTGGGCAGCCCTCACTGGCCGTTAGGCTGCTGGGGCCTGATTTCGAACGGCGGGCGGCCCAATCAGAGGCGCGGGCGCGGTAGGGCGCTGGGTTTGAGCCAAGCGACAACGGGCGGGGCGGTGCCGAGTCGAGCGTTGAGGGGTCGTGATGGCGCCAAGCGGGGTCTGAGAGGTCTGCGGTGGGCTGGGGGGCGAAGGGTCAGGGAGGCGGCGGCTCTGGGATGGCAGAGCAGAGGGGAAGGCTGGTGCGGCTGGCGGTGCTGGAGGAACTCCGGGCCTCCTACG